>OY992878.1:146437417-146438701 GCA_963921405.1 Cepaea hortensis
ACAGACAGACAGACAGACAGACAGACAGACAGACAGACAGACAGTTGGTAACGGGAACGAGAACTTATATGACTACTTATATGAATTAAATGAGATGCTCCCCACCAGGGTCTGGGCGAAGCCGGGCAGGGTCAGCTAGTCTATATATATAAAACAAAGTGTATGTATGTAAATATGTATGTAAATATGTATGTCCTTTATTTTTTCGCTAACGGCCCATCCGATTGAGATGAAATTTTCTACACGTCTTCCTTTCATTCCAGAGCTGCCAACTGTGATTATTTTTTTAGTGTGAAATCGCCTGCTTACTCAGTATTATTTCATTTTTCATTTTTCATTAAAATTTATATATAGCTCTTCATCCTCCCTCCCTCCTCCCTCCTCCATTTCCCTCCTCCTAATACCTCCTCCTCTCTCCTCCTCCTACTCTCTCCTCCTCCTTCCTCCTCCTTCCTCCTCCTCCCTCCTTCCCCCTTCTCCTCCTTATCCCTCCTCCTCCCACCTATTCCTCCCTACTCCTCCTCCTCTCTCCGCTTATCTCTTCCTCCTTCCCCCTCTTCCTCCTACCTCCTTCCTCCTCCTCCTCTCTCCTCCTCCCTCTACCACCTCCCTCCTCCTCCTTCCTCTTCCCTCCTCCTCCCTCGTCATCATTCTTCCTCCTCCTCCTTCTCCCCCTCCTCCTTCTCCCCCTCCCTCCCTCCTCCTTCTCCCTCCTCCTTCTACCTCTTCCTCCCTCCTCCTTCTCCCTCCTCCCTCCTTCTCCCTCTTCCTCCTCCCACTCCTTCTTCCTCCTCCTCCTCCTTCTCTCTCCTCCTCCTCTCTACTCCTCCTCCTCCTCCTCTTCCTTCCTCCTTCTTCCTTCTCCTTCCTCCTCCTCCGTCTTCCTCCTTCTCCTCTTTCCCCCTCCTCCTCCTAATCCCTCCTATTCCTCCGCCTATCTCTTCCTCCTCCCCCCTCTTCCTCCTACCTCCTCCCTCCTTCTCCTCTCTCCTCCTCCCTTTTCCTCCCTCCTCCTCCCTCTACAACCTCCCTCCTCCTTCCTCCTCCTCCCTCTTCCTCCTCCCTCCTCATCATTCTTCCTCCTCCCCCTTCTCCCCCTCCTCCCTCCTCCTTCTCCCTCCTCCTTCTACCTCTTCCTCCCTCCTCCTTCTCCCTCCCTCCTCCCTCCTCCTCCTCCCTCCTTCTCCCTCTTCCTCCTCCCCCTCCTCCTTCCTCCTCCTTCTTCTCCCGTCCTCCTCCTCTCTACTCCTCCTCCTCCTCCTCTCCTCCTCCTCCCTACTCTTC
>OY992878.1:146443901-146483901 GCA_963921405.1 Cepaea hortensis
ATATGTTCCACCTCTTGTTTGATATTTTGGATCTCCTTTATTTCAGCAAGCAGTTTTTCATTGTCGCCGGTTTGTGTCGGTGTCCGAAGTAGCTTGATTTGTTTCTTTAGCTCGTCTATCTTGTCTTGCAGTTGAGCTATTTTAGCTTGTGAAATGCAAGTAGCTGTCTCTCGCCTCTGCATTGCTTCCTTATATGGTGTCTTTGTGGTAATTGCGATCTTTAAGACGTCTCTGTGTCTATGGAGGTACGGATAGCCAAAGAATCTTGCTCCATGCTTGCCCAGGCGGTTGGCGCACTTTCTCTTAGTTAGTTAGTTAGTTAGTTAGTTAGTTAGTTAGTTAGTTAGTTAGTTAGTTAGTTAGTTAGTTAGTTAGTTAGTTAGTTAGTTAGTTAGTTAGTTAGTTAGTTAGTTAGTTAGTTAGTTAGTTAGTTAGTTAGTCGACAGATTATCCTCATTGCACATCGAACCATTCAGTCCATAAGTGCTCGGATCCCCTCCTCATAAAATCCCGCAACGTGTAACGGCGGCTAACGACGCCAGTTCTGTGTTGGTTTATCAATCTTCTTTGGCTTCCTGCGTAGTGTTCTTGTTTGGCCACCCCTCTTTTAATTTGCTGTTCTCACAGTCTGGCCATGATTGTAGATTCACAAGCATCACTTGGTTCACGCAAAAGTCTTACTTCTCGTAGAGCATTCAGAGTGTCAGCACTTTCTCTTGTTGTTGGGTGCTCAAAAGTGTGTGTCCTGTTGTGCCGGCGGACACTCCCTGAAGGCGTGGTGATCGGCGCAGTATCGGCAGATCTCTGTCTTACTGCGACATGTTGCTCTTCTGTGGCCGGCCGTCTGGCATCTTGAACATTGAGTGATTCTTGGTATGAATCTTTCAGGTTGTTGTACATTCTGGTTTATCGATACGTGGCTTGGTATCTCACTGCCCTCAGTCGTCACCACCGCCAGCGTAGTAGGGATCTTGGAGTACGTCAGGATCCGCTCCGCCTTCAAGTTTCGGATATGGAGGAGATTCTCCTGTTGTAGCTACTTCAGGATCTATTCATCTGTCAGCTACACTTGAATACGTTTGACAACCCATCTGACTGACTGTCTGTGAGTCGGTGTTTCGGACTCTAGTGTCTTTTTCCTCTCTCTGCTTCTCAGCTGTTTTGACTCTTGTCTGTGGTGGGTTGTCGTCGATCTTCCTCATGGTAGCTTCCATTGAGGTGATTGTAGTTTCAGGTTCTTTGTTGTAGCCCACAGGAAGGCTCTCTCCGCTCGTCTTCTTTACGGTCTTGTCGGCTCCAACGCTGCAAATCTTGTGAGTCTATTGTCTCTTGGTGTTGGTCTTGCAATGTGACATTTTCCTCCCCCGTATCAGGCTTCTAGAACTGTTCAGGTGACCTGTTCTTGATAGCGCTCGCAGTTGTGAATGCGTGGAAGCAGACGACAACGATCTACTTACTCTTTTCAGCTCCCAATTGCAGCATAATTTTTAACGTTCTCTTTTATGCGAGCCGTGTACACATCAAATCCACTACCCTGTGTTCATTGGGGTGCATATCATCCTTTATAAACCTTTTGTGAACAAAATAAAAGCACTACCGTTCACGTTGTGAATATTGTCATGTATGCTTTAGTTAGAGTTGAACATCGCATATCTAAGCCGCTTTGCTTTTGTGTCCTGAGACTATTGTCGACAATTAGTTTCGAACTCCGTCCAGTTCGACTTAAAGACCGCCACTGTATTTCTGCTTCTTCTTCTACTTCTTCGTCGTTGTAGTCGTCCCTCTTTTGAGGAGATTGCATCACACCTAGTTGTGTAACTCAAGCGACAGGATCGGACTTCAGCCTGCATTTGTGTGATGTGTGCTTTCTCTAGACAAACTTGATCCATCTGTGTGATGTGTGCTTTCTTTAGACAGATTTCATCCATTTGAGTGATGTGTGATTTTTCTAAGCAGATTTCATCCATTTGTGTGATGTGTGCTTTCCCTAGACAGATTTCATCCATTTGTGTGATGTGTGCTTTCTCTAGACAGATTTCATCCATTTGTGTGAAATATGCTTTCTCTAGACAGATTTCATCCATTTGTGTGATGTGGTGTGCTTTCTCTAGACAGATTTCATCCATTTGTGTGGTGTGTGCTTTCTCTAAACAGATTGTATCCATTTGCGTGATGTGTGCTTTCTCTAGACAGATTTCATCTATTTGTGTGATGTGCATTTCATCCATTTGTGTAGTGTGTGCTTTCTCTAGACAGATTTCATCCATTTGTGTGATATATGCTTTCTCTGGAAAGATTTCATCCATTTGTGTGATGTGTGCTTTCTCTAAACAGATTTCATCCATTTGTGTGATGTGTGCTTTCTCTAGACAGATTTAATCCATTTGTGTGATGTGTGCTTTCTCTAGACAGATTTCATCCATTTGTGTGATATATGCTTTCTCTGGACAGATTTCATCCAACGTAAAGAGCACTATCCAAGCGTGGGTAGGTTTTGTTTTCTCGCAATTTAGCAAGGGCAGATAACAACATGGTGGGATTTTTAACGTGCACGACTTGCAGACAGAACTTCCTGTTTTTCGTTCTTTTCCTTGTTGAGTTGAGTTGAGTTGAATCAAGAACTGGGGCATTCCCACAATCGCACAGTCCCCATCTTCAACAGCCAGCGTAGAGTCCCAATACTAATTGTTCCCGTTGCAATCTGATGCCACTATCCAGTCTATCTGCCTGTTCATTTCCAACTACACCAGAGTGTCCTGGAGGAAAGATCCAGTCGCTACCCTTATTAGAGAAGGATAGGTATACAATCTCTCTACCCAAGAAATCAGAGCATTGTGTGATTTCATTAGTTGTTAGAAACATTCCTAGCCCTATGCTTAGATTCGGCTCCTTGGCGAAGGATTTACGTGCGCAGTTCGTAATCCCACATACCCACGTTCGAAGCACAGCTGCGAGCGATTTGGAAGCAGACCGCCTTGCGTTGGTTTTTTTTACAAATTGGTATCGGTGTCGGTCGTTCAGAAAGCAATGTCAAACTACTGAACGTAACCTTGCAAAGAGATCACAAACAGCCAAACAATGCTGGGGTTGACTACGACGTCCTGTAAAGGATAACAACTGACTTTTTAACTTGTATGCTTAGATTGGCCAAGCACCTTATGAGTATGAGGCGGACACCGTGGTCTCTCAGCCAATCCTCCCTCTAAAGTATAGATTACCATTCCGGTTATGTAACTACGGAAGACCAAAGAACCAAAGTGTCTCCTATCTTGCACATGTAATAACAGATAATGGCAGAGGTGAAACATAAATCAGAAAGAGAATAGGCATCTAGAGAGCTTAACATTAATTGTACATGTTTACATTTACGTTAATTTATTATTATTATTATTATTATTATTATTATTATTATTATTATTATTATTATTATTATTATTATTATTGTCCCCATTATGATTTCTGTAGCCAGTTTTGATTTCGTTGTAAGGTATGTTCACTATGTCAATTTATTTCTCTTGTTCGCAGGAGTTATACATACCTAACTACTTTCATCGCATATCATCCTAATGTGGTTGGTGTTTAAGACATCTTATTCCTTTACTACAGATAACTGAGAAGCCACAGTTCATTACCCTGTCTGATACTATAGATAACTGAGAAGCCACAGTTCATTACCCTGTCTTAAACTATAGATAACTGAGAAGCCACAGTTCATTACCCTGTCTTAAACTATAGATAACTGAGAAGCCACAGTTCATTACCCTGTCTGATACTATAGATAACTGAGAAGCCACAGTTCATTACCCTGTCTTAAACTATAGATAACTGAGAAGCCACAGTTCATTACCCTGTCTGGCACTATAGATAACTGAGAAGCCACAGTTCATTAGCCTGTTTGATACTATAGATAACTGAGAAGCCACAGTTCATTACCCTGTCTGATACTATAGATAACTGAAAAGCCACAGTTCATTACCCTGTCTGATACTATAGATAACTGAGAAGCCACAGTTCATTAGCCTGTCTGATACTATAGATAACTGAGAAGCCACAGTTCATTACCCTGTCTGATACTATAGATAACTGAGAAGCCACAGTTCATTACCCTGTCTTAAACTATAGATAACTGAGAAGCCACAGTTCATTAGCCTGTCTGATACTATAGATAACTGAGAAGCCACTGTTCATTACTCTGTCTGATACTATAGATAACTGAGAAGCCACTGTTCATTACCCTGTCTGATACTATAGATATCTGAGAAGCCACAGTTGATTACCCTGTCTGATACTATAGATAACTGAGAAGCCACTGTTCATTACCCTGTCTGATACTATAGATAACTGAGAAGCCACAGTTGATTACCCTGTCTGATACTATATATAACTGAGAAGCCACAGTTCATTACCCTGTCTGATACTATAGACAACTGAGAAGCCACAGTTCATTAGCCTGTCTGATACTATAGATAACTGAGAAGCCATAGTTGATTACCCTGTCTGATACTATAGATAACTGAGAAGCCACTGTTCATTACCCTGTCTTAAACTATAGATAACTGAGAAGCCACAGTTGATTACCCTGTCTGATACTATAGATAACTGAGAAGCCACAGTTCATTACCCTGTCTGATACTATAGATAACTGAGAAGCCACAGTTGATTACCCTGTCTGATACTATATATAACTGAGAAGCCACAGTTCATTACCCTGTCTGATACTATAGACAACTGAGAAGCCACAGTTCATTAGCCTGTCTGATACTATAGACAACTGAGAAGCCATAGTTGATTACCCTGTCTGATACTATAGATAACTGAGAAGCCACAGTTCATTACCCTGTCTGATACTATAGATAACTGAGAAGCCACAGTTCATTACCCTGTCTGATACTATAGACAACTGAGAAGCCACAGTTCATTATCCTGTCTGATACTATAGATAACTAAGAAGCCACAGTTCATTACCCTGTCTGATATGACAGCCTTTGCTATAGATTATTGAGAAGCGAAAGTAATTACATATGAATCGCAGTGGCATGGTGGTACATGCGCTAGCCTAACAATGCAGTGATCCGGGTTCTATCCTGAGAGAGGGGCTGGATTTCTTTTTCCAACCCGTATGGCTCTGAAGTCAACCCAGCCACGTACCATTGGCACAGGTGTAACGGATTGTGGAGAACATCGCTCAGTTTGTTTCACGAGTCATGCGACTAAATAGTAATGAGAATTATAATGAGAGGAATAATAAATAAAACAACACCAGAAACTGGATATGAGCAATGTGAGTTTGTGGAAGGAAGAGGCACAAGTCGATAAATGTAAATACTTAGAGGTAATTATAACATTAGATGGAAGATGCACAACAGAGATTAAGAACAAAATAAGGGATGCAAAAACATTCAGAACATGAAAAGTATCTTATGCAATATCATACTTATTAGTCCAATTGAGTGTAAGAAAGAGAGCGCTGAAGTGCTATAGTGAACCTCTTTTGCTGTGTGGCATTGAATCTTGGAACGTAAATGGCCACATTAGAAAGAACTTAGAAACAACAGAGATATGGTTCCTGAGATGAATGCTTACAACTCCTTAGATTGCAAAAGTAACTAACAACGATTGCCTGAAAGAGGCTAATGAAACTATAATATTATACACAGCAATAAGGAAGAGACAAACAGCTTTCTTTGGTCATGTGATGAGAAGAGAGACATTGGAGAATATCGTGAATACTGGAAAGATCAATGGGAAAAGAGACCGGGGCAAACCAAGAGAAATGATGCCGGATGGGCTGAAACGATGGCGTCGAGGAATATGGGTTGATCCAGAACAGCATAGACCGAAATCTGTGGAGAGACGTAAACGCCTACGCCAGCTGGCAGGGCACATGATGATGATGATGAAAGGCACACACACCATATAGATCTTGAGAACACTAACAGGAAGAATGACCGAAATGTGCTCCACTGATTAAACTAAGGCATTTGATCAGATGGAGGAACAATTAGGATGTTGGACATTGTTAACATTGATGGCACAGATTTGAGAATGATAAAACAAAAAACATGTATTGGCAACCATAAGTATCGACAACCAGTTGGGAACTTTTCAACACATTAAACAAGGTGTTAGATGGCGTTTTGTGATGTGACCAGATCTGTTCAATTTGTACAGCGAAATAATAATGAGATCCATACACGACATTCCAGGGATATCAGTACAAGGTTATAATGTAAACATATTGCGTAATGACGACGATGTGGTTTTTGTCGCTGAAAATGAAACGCAGTCGCAAGAAATCATAGATATAATTGTACCAGGCAGTGAAAACAAGGCGCGTAATCAGAATAACATAAAATATCATAGTGTTGAACCTGTGAGTGAGTGTGCTTTACTGTGTGTGGGTGTGTGGGCTTGTATGTATTTGTGTAATAATGTAATAATGTAGATGTGCTTGTGTGTGTGTGTGTTATGTGATCATTCTCATTATTAATTTCTTATTTATCTCTCATTACATAGAGTAATGAAGTAACAAGGTTTTTGGTTTTTTTGTTTTTTTTTGGTTTTTTAAAGAAGATTATTAATAATATCACGAACAGAGACTATAATACGAGGAGACGTCAATAAGTAAGTCACAAATGGCTATAGAAAAATAACTAAATATGATAACAAGTTGAAACCAGTTTATTTTTATACATTCATTGTCCCTTTATTTGTCAACATAATTTCCACCAACATTTATGCACTTATCCCATCGTAATATCAGTCTTCGCAAAACCAGCTGCATAGAAATGCGTGCTCTGTTTTCTAAACCACGTTTTCACTTCACATTCAACTTCGGCGTCATTTGCGAAATGTCTCCCACCAAGGTGAGTTTTCGGTGGACTAAAAAGGTGGAAATCGTTAGGGGCTAAGTCCGGACTGTAAGGTGGATGTTCCAGAACTTCACACCTTAGTTGGTTAATTTTCTCCTGGGTTAATCGAGCCGTATGTGGTCTGGCATTGTCATGAAGAAGCAACACTCCTCTAGTCAGCAGTCCTGGAAATTTCAATCGATCATGCATTATGTTGTATGCTGAACCATGTGAGCGCCCTATTGCAGATGCTACAGAGTCTATCGTTACTCGCTTGTCACCTCTAATCATCTCCTCCACACGCTGCACGGATGCTTCTGTTTCAATCTCAACAGGACGACCATATCGGATTTCATCAACAATTTTAGAGCATCCTTGAGAAAACTGTTCTACCCAGCTATGCACGGCTTTACGGGACAAATATTTGGCAGCATAAACAAGAAGCATGTCCTTATGAATGACCTTTGCAGGCAGTCCCCTCCCCCCCCCCCCACAAAAAACGCACAACAGCCCGTTGCTCTTTGGTTGTACACTCCGTACGTACAGCCGCCATTTAATTTACGCACTGTGCATGCGCATGAGACACCTAACGCCACCTGACGAACGGGAATATAAAGTTCGATGTTGCTGTCCTTAATTACACCTGTAGAAAATACCAACTACATTTACCTGCCATCCGACAGAACTGTGTGACTTACTTATTGACTCGCCCTCGTACAAGCTGTAGTTTGAAAGCTACTAGTGCTACTTCATCACCCTTCAAAACCAAACGCAACAGAGACATGAATAACTTGCTTCCATAAACAACAACAATGGAAAATGATCACGAGAAATCTCAAGAAGACTTGCCATAGCAATGCAGACTACAATAGATTATTTGTCATGGAATGATTAATCTTGTTAAGCTGCGTGTCTGCTATGGGCTGATATACAGTAGTTTACCCTATGCAACCCCCCTTTAATTTGATATATAATACTCGTACAATATGTCTGCTACCATATTAACCTGGTTAAACCCTACATTTTGTTTGGCACTGAATGTGTTAAATAGTACTATGAAATGTAAGTAATATTTTAAAACATGCATCTTTCCAGACTCAGCGAACGGATATGAGTCAGGGATCCCGTGGCAATCACTGTCAAACTGTCATTTACTGCCTATATAGTACCTTGCGGTGTATGGCCCGGGAAGAGAGGGACGGTTGTCTTGAGCCTGTGGAATTAAGGCCGCCTGGCTAGTGCAGTCGCCGCGAACTGTGCAGATTAGGGTTTTCATTTTGCCCCCGACAGAAAAATCCACACCTTACCTAAGGTTCGAACTTGGGTCTCCCAAAGGAGAATACTGCATTCTAGCCACTCCGCCAGCCGCAATCACTACACAAGAAAATCAGGGCTTTGGGGCTGAAATGTTACAGAAAGTTCTGGCAAGAACGTTTATCAAAAAGAACATTACTGGCATTCTTCAAGATGTTAACGTGGGAGAGAATTGCCTCATCAACAGTACCATGTCTCAGAACTGAACCATGTGAAATTTCCCAAGGTAAGACACAGAAAACACCTCAGAACTTTACAAGGTGCTTTATAACACCATCTCAGGGTCTAGCATTCACCATGTGAAATTTACCAAGGTTCGACACCGAAAAAATCTCAGAACTTTACAACTTATTTTATGACACCATCTCAGGGTCTAGCATTCACTATGTGGAAATTCCGAAGGTTAGACACAGAAAAAACTTCAGAACATTACAACGTATTTTATTACACCATTTCGGGGTCTGAAATTCACATGTGAAATGTTTTCCCAGCGTGAGACACACAAACAATCTCAGAACATTATAACGTATTTTATTACAGCATCTCAGTGTCCAGCATTCACCATTTCAACAGAAACCACCTGAGAACATTACAACTTATTTTATTACTCCATCTCAGGGCCTAGCACTCACCTTGGGAAATGTACCAAGGTTAGACACAGAAACCACCTGAGAACATTACAACTTATTTTATTACTCCATCGCAGGGTCTAGCACTCACCTTGGGAAATGTACCAAGGTTAGACACAGAAACCACCTGAGAACATTACAACTTATTTTATTACACCATCTCAGGGTCTAGCATTCACCATGGGAACTTTACCAAGGTTAGACTTAGACACAACTTCAGAATAATACAATATCTTTTATTACACCATCTGAGAAACTACCATTCACCATGTGAAATTTCCCAGTGTGAGACACAGACACAACCTCAAAACAGTACAACATCTTTCTATCCAAATTGTAAATAAATGCCAAGCTGCCATTAAGTAAATAATTCATCTTAAATCTAGTGTCGAGTTTCCAGCTGTGTGATTGTCTCCCCGACGCATTGGTTACATCAATAGATGAGCTTCAAACATACAGTATTATGTTGACGAGTGGTCTGTGTACTTGAGCGTTCGTAGGTAAATGTTTAATAAACCCTCAGAACCGTCAATCGAATCACGTTTTCCCATTGAATTAAGCAATTAGAGGCTCGATTAAGCGCATGCGGGTCATTTATTTTATAGGCCTGGCATGCATGCGACAAAGTGTGAGATAATTATTGAGACACGATTTCCTTCGACTGACACAAATGTCAGCCTGCTGTTAGAATCCGATCGACAAATCGTTGCAAGAATTAGAGAAACAAGTAAATATCGGGACACGTGAAAGTGCTAGGAATGTTATGGTTCACAACATGTATACTTTAATTATTTGTATAAGGCAAGATTGGGTAATCAGTTTGTAACAGGTGAAAGAATGTGTCAAAACTGATATTAATAATAGTTGTACACTGAAACATGTCAGTGATAGTGTGAGTTGTCTCATACAATATAGAATTATCCATACAATTATAGCATTTAATTATTATACCGCCTGTCTTCTAATTCCTAGTTTATTCCTCTTCTTCTATTGATGTCGTTGTATAGATATGAATATAGTTCTCATCCTATAAAGACAAATCAACAATACTATAGCGTTTAACTGTATTCTGTTCTCTCTATAATTGAATGTATTCCTACACGTCTGTGAGTTCCCTGCTAAACAAGGGGTTCGGTCTTCTGCAGGATTAAAGGTTTCGTGTTCGTTGTCATGGTGAACTATTTATAAGTTAGTGTCTGTGGAAGTTGTAGAGAACTGTTGAAATATCAAACATTTCAAAAAGTAACATGGAGGATAACTTTTATAATCAGGCTTCAAACTTTATTAAGGGACCAACGAGATGATGAGGTCGTCGTCTAGTCATCCTATGTTGTTCCCATTCATATATTATCCCTAGCATACTATTTGCTGTATAATCACCATAGTACTATATGCTGAACCATGTGAGCACCCTATTGCAGATGCTACAGAGTCTATCGTTACTTGCCTGTCACCTCTAATCATCTCCTCCACACGCTGCACTGATTCTTATGTTGCAATCTCAACAGGACGACCTGATCGGATTCTATCAACAATTTTAGAGCGTCCTTGAGAAACAAAAACTTATGCACCACTTTAAGGGACAAACATTTGTCAGCATAAACAAGAAGCATTTCCTTATGAATGTCCTTTGCAGGCAGTCCTTTTGCCCACACAAAAAAAAACGCACAACAGCACATTGCTCTTTGGTTGCACACTCCGTAAGTTAAAAATTTAGTTGCAAGTCCTTCACAGGACGTAGCCGTCAACCGCAGCATTTTCGCTGTTCGTGATTCCTGGGCAAATTTTACGTTCAGTAGTTTGCCATTGCTTTCTGAACGACCGCTCCTATACCTTTTTCGAAAAAACCAGCACCGCTGTGTTTCGAACCCGGGTATACGGGCTCACAAAGCGCGTTCGCAAGTCCTTAGCCACAGAGACCGGTAAGTACAGTCGTCATTTTGTTTATGCGCTGCGTATGCGCATGAGACACCTAGCGCCACCTGACGAACGGGAATATAAAGTTCAATGTTGCTATCACCTACTGACACCTGTAGAAAACGCCAACTACATTTACCTGCCATGCCACAGAACTGTGTGACTTACTTATTGACTCGTCCACGTATCTACGCAACGGAATCCTCTCAGAAGGGTTATAAATTCAGAGCCGTCTTTACAACGTAAAGGCCTCAAGATGAAACCCAACAAAAGACCGAGCCAGAACAGTAAGCTAAGACCAACAGCCCAACCACGACGCCCAAGAAATCCAAGAAGGCGTCATTATCCCACCGGATCTCTGAACGCGGCACAGAATACCCACTCGGACCCACCCTGGAGGAGTGCCTAGAATCGATAATATTGGAGAAACTCAGGCACCAGGAATTCAGAAGGCGCTGGGAAGAGAAAGAAAAGAAGAAGACCAAGAAACTCAGGAGACCGGTAATATACCCAGATAAACACTATGACGGTCAGGACGGACCCGGCTACACGTACAATATAGAAGACGGAGAGATTACCCCCATGGCTGACCCGCAGAGGAAGAAATCGAAAGGCAACAGAAACTCAAAATAGAAAGTGAAAAAGGCGCAAAGCGGAAAAAGAAATAATCGAAAAGCTTCTACAGACAATACACAAAAAAGGAGGCAAGAAGACCCCCCCAAAAAGTCCTTATAAGGACTGCAATCAGTCCAGCCAGACGAGCCAGGAGTCTTCAATAACAAAAGAAACCACCAGAGGAGACGGGAACAAAGGACAGCAGCCGACCAGTCCCCCAGCTGACGTCACAGACACAACTGCTTACATAACCAGTCTGATATAGGACTTACTCGTAAGAGGGCACAAGACAAGAAACAGGGTAAAAATACCCACATAAACCACGGATCTCAACAATAACCAAAGCTGAGGAGGCAGGTTAGACGAGACCTAATTTGGATTTTTATTTTTTTTGAAAAATTGGAATTGGAATTGGACAAAGTAAAGTTACTTATGGAGAGGAGCGGCTAACCGAGTGGTTAGCACGCCGAGTTCTCTTTCAGGTGACCCGGGTTCGAATCCTCGGTAACCTGTGGATTTTTTTTTCTCTCGGAGTCAAAAAGACGATCCTAACCTCCACAGTTCGCGGCTACTGCACTAGCCAGGCGGTCTTCATTCCTCGAGCTCAAGACACCCCAGGTAGTATATGACAGTTTGACAGCCACTTATGGAGTGTCTTGCTCAGGCCAAGCACACAATTGAATACTATGTACAATGATCCTTCTCAGTGAGGATGTTTTATTCCGCAAACGCTGGATTTATTTTTTGTTTATTTAACCTGCCTAACGCAGTATTTTGGACTATGGCCGCGTGTCAGTGAAGCCTATATCTCTCGATGGTTTATTCTGATCTCTGAAGCCGACCTCCTCTCAACACAGCTTCTCTTGTGCTTGCTTGTGTTCCCTGGCTGTGAACTCCAGCATGAAGTTCTGTAAGTCGGATGAATACATCCTGTTGTCCAACATCAATGTGATGTCATACAGGTTTGTCTGGCTTATTGGTGTGCAGACTGGTGGTTCCTCGCCATGCAGGCAGATACTCTCCGGCTTCGGAGGAATCATCGATCCTACTGATGTTGCCCAGGACGCACGGCATGGACGTGTCAGCAAGTCTTGGCCAGTATAGATCCCGGCCCTGGTGCCTTAGAAATACCTCTGCGTCCCAGCTTCTCTTGCAAAAAGCATGAACACAACCCCAAAAAAATTTTTTTTTTAAACGTCTGTCACTAGCAACCAAAGTCCCGCCTAAGTCGGTGTCACTGTTGTGCGTTTTCTGTTTTTGTTTTTCATAAACTGTGAATCGATTGGATGGATTACTGAGGATGAAATGTAAAATGTCGGTGCATGGTTATATATTTCGGCTTGAAGGATTAACCTAATTACTTTAGTTTATGTTGTGTGATTTCTGCAGTATGTGCGTGAGGACATGCAGCGAAATATGCCAGGCAATAAATAGTGCAGTCTTTTCTTTGTGTCTTCGTTATTAAAATTCACTAGGGGGAAACATGGTTTTGAGTTGCATAAACTGTCTGAAACATGAGTCCAGGTAACGGCATGTACGGAAGTACACATCATGCAGATCTGTACATATGAATTTATATCTCATTCGCTTTAGATTTGTCCCATGTACTGAGAGGGAAATCGTCCATGTAAACATATGGTGACTACATAAGTAATGTGTCATGACCAGTGGTAGTGGAGATCACACATCCTCTCTCTCTCTCTCTCTCTCTCTCTCTCTCTCTCTCTCTCTCTCTCTCTCTCTCTCTCTCTCTCTCTCGTTCTCTGTGTGTGTGTGTCTCTCTCACTCTCTCTCTCGTTCTCAGTGTGTGAGTGTGTGTGTGTGTGTGTGTGTGTGTGTGTGTGTGTGTGTGTGTGTGTGTGTGTGTGTGTGTGTGTGTGTGTGTGTGTGTGTGATATATTGATCTACTTCATTATCAATCTTTATGACAGCTTGTTGTTTCCAATACGTGCATGATGCCATGTGTTTCCAATAACCGTATTATGTTCTTTGCCCACTGTACAAGTCTGCAACCTCTTTCATTCTGTTCCCCTGGTCCATACTTGCCTTCTATGCATCCGTCCCATAGATGTCCAATTTTAGCATTAAAGTCACCCATTATGCTATTTAATTCGGAATGCTTGCATTTCTTGAAGGTATTCTCCAAATCATAAAATTCATGGATGCTGTCATCACTGCTGCCTGTTATTGGTGCATAAACTTGTATGATGTTGATATTGACGGGTCTTCCACTTTACTAGTAATATTCTGTCGAAATACCAACACATATAAATACGGTGCACCTTTGCACCCCAAGATTAAAGAAGAACTACAACTAATAAATTGTTGTTGTTGTTGTTGTTTGTTTGTTGTTGCTGTTGTTGTTGTTGTTGTTGTTGTTGTTGTTGTTGTTGTTGTTGTTGTTGTTGTTGTTGTTGTTGTTGTTGTTGTTGTTGTTGTTGTTGTTGTTGTTGTTGTTGTTGTTGTTGTTGTTGTTGTTGTTGTTGTTGTTGACGGCGTCGGCGTCATCGCCTTCACCGTCGTTGTAGATACAGCAAGGCTTTGGGTCTTACTCTTCCTAACCAACGGCCAGTAGTGAAACTGCAAGTGTCCATCAGCTGCAGTCGTGTGCCATGTAAAGAGCTCCACGTATCCTGCTACGGTGGGAGACACAATGTCCAGACATCTGTATGAGCCGGGCACTGATAGAGTGCCCAACAATCTCGCCAGCTCTCTTTCCAAAGGCAATCATTGAATAAGACAACTTGATACAGAAAAGCATGGTATGATAGCGCTGCATAGAAGTATTAAAACGTACGTGATTCTAGCTTGGCTGGGTGCGGTATGTAGTTGATAGGGGCCTACGCTTATATTGTCATGAGCGCTATCGGGTGTGGTTCGAGCCTTCCGTTCGTCGTCCGCTAACAGAGGAGAAGATTGACCATGTATTCCTCTGTGCTTTAAGACATGGAACATGTGGTTGCTCTATCATATCACAGACTCATGGGGGGGGGGGGGGTTTCCTTCTGTGCTTTCAGGTCTGCAACATGTAGTTGCTCTATCATATCACAGACTCATGTGGGGGGGGGGGGGGGTTTCTTCTGTGCTTTCAGGTCTGCAACATGTAGTTGCTCTATCATATCACAGACTCATGGGGGGGGGGGGGGTTTCTGTGCATTCAAGCATGGAACATGTAGTTGCTCTATCATATCACAGACTCATGGAGGGTTCTGTGCATTCAAGCATGGAACATGTAGTTGCTCTATCATATCACAGACTCATGGAGGGTTCTTCTGTGCATTCAAGCATGGAACATGTAGTTGCTCTATCATATCACAGTCTCATGGAGGGTTCTTCTGTGCATTCAAGCATGGAACATGTAGTTGTTCTATCATATCACAGTCTCATGGAGAGTTCTTCTGTGCATTCAAGCATGGAACATGTAGTTGCTCTATCATATCACAGTCTCATGGAGGGTTCTTCTGTGCATTCAGGCATGGAACATGTAGTTGCTCTATCACATCACAGCAGTGGCGTCACTGGGGTTGGTGTCACCCAGTGCGGTAAACTCTTGGTGTCACCCCTCTAGACTTTCACCATGGTCTTCTTCCGAGTGTTCCTGTACCATATATAATCGCATATAGTAATGTTTGTAAAATAAGTCAAAAAGTTAATAAGGACATAAGAAAGAAAACAAATTGAACAATATAACTTCAATACTTCAGGTAAAACATAAATAAAGAACTTCGACAAACTCGGACAAAGTTAAATTTTTGTTATTTAACATTAAAATTTCTGTTATTTAAAATTAAAAGTTTCCCATCCTGGTCTTCAAAGCTGCAAACCTGTCAATCACATCATCAAAATCAATATCTTTCACCATATCACTTTCAATTGATAATATAGCCAGATCAGAAAGTCTTGACTGTCCCATGGTTGATCGCAAATAGTTCTTTATAAGTTTCAGTTTTGAAAAGCTCCTCTCACATGAAGCCCCAGACACACAGATCGTAAGAAATAGTTGTAGGCTTAGTGAGAGTATTGGGAGAGATTCAAGGAAATCCCAGTCAACTATGAATTTTAAAATATCAAAAACCCGACTAGACAGAGCTATGTCTGCTTTGTCAAATTTGCAATTTTTTTATTTTGGTGTCACCCCTTGATGGTGTCACCCGGTGCGGCCCGCACCCCCCGCACCCACCTAGTGACGCCCCTGCATCACAGTCTCATGGAGAGTTCTTCTGTGCATTCAGGCATGGAACATGTAGTTGCTCTATCATATCACAGACTCATGGAGGGTTCTTCTTCGGGACATCTTTTATGTTATTGTTTTTATTTTTATTATTTATTGTTTTTTTTTTTTGTTTTTTTTTTTTGCTCTTGCTCGCATAGAACTAAAGCATAGTCCACATACACTATATCCAGTAGTGCTGGACTGAATTTTGCGCTTGAATTAACTTTCCCTATTAACAGTGTCCCTCGCCATTAGGAGAACCCACTCTGACTTCAGAGGTACTTGTAATTCACGTCCCCATGTGGAGGACGAGAAGTCAACATTTTAGTCGAACTGTCCGTTGTAGGAACTGAACCCCTTACCTCGGCATTAGGACGCGGGATGTTTAAGATCACGCATTCTTATCATGAGAACCTATTCTTTTACGTTTGATTATCTATCTCTTTCTCTCTCTCTCTCTCTCTCTCTCTCTCTCTCTCTCTCTCTCTCTCTCTCTCTCTCTCTCTCTCTCTCTCACTGTCTTTCTCTGCGTGTGTGTGCCTCTTTACTTCTTCCTCTCTCTGTCAATCGTCATAAGAGAAAATTATGATAACACGATAAGGACACACCTCAATTGATAACAACAGAGAGAGAGAGAGAGAGAGAGAGAGAGAGAGAGAGAGAGAGAGAGAGAGAGAGAGAGAGAGAGAGAGAGATGGAAAAAAAGAGAGTAGGCCTATGTATATGTATCAGTAAACTTTTGTTAGTGAGTTTATGACTGAGAGTGAGTATATGTGTATACGAGGGAATGTGTATGTGTGTGTAATTGTGTGGGTGCATAACTGTGAGAGGCTGCGAAAATGATGTAAGTATGTATGCAGTGATGTAAGAATGTGTTTATAATGTGCGGTGTGTATGTGTATCCGGCTGCCTGCCTGTCTCATACATGGTAATATGTATTGTTTATGTTCAAAACTTTCATTGGCAACGTTTTTTTTTTTCTTCGTTTTTCCTATGTGAATGTAGCATGCAAAATAGTTAATTGATGTACGAAAGATGAGTGATTAGAAGGGCCGAATGTAAGACGAGCCTGCGTGACCAATTTGTGACCCTTTGAAAATAAAGTTCGTTCGTTCGTTCGTTCAAATATGAAGATAACATTATTATGATAACTGACACAGCAGAAATATGCTACACACACCTAGACAGTGAGCCCTTTGATCCCGTGTGATCTAAGAAAAGCTTAATATCACCCAGAATATATGTGTTTACGCATGAGCAATGGAGTTTAAGTAAAGTAAAGTAAAGTAAAGTAAAATAAAGTAAAGTAAAGTAAAGTAAAGTAAAGTAAAGTAAAGTAAAAGTACAGTAGGTCTAAAGGCGAAAAGTTATTATATTAAAGTAAAGTAAAGTAAAGTAAAGTAAAGTAAAGTAAAGTAAAGTAAAGTAAAGTAAAGTAAAGTAAAGTAAAAGTACAGTAGGTCAAAGGCTTGCGGTCGCGATTCGTGAGCCGCTTACCACGCGTTAAACACAGCGGCGACCGATTTGGCAGCAGACCGTGTTACGCTGGGGTTTTAATGTGTTGGTATGGGAGCCGGTCGTTCAGAAAGCAATGACAAACTACTGCTAAGACATCAACAACAGCAGTAAAATGCTAATGTTCACAGCAATGTCCTGTAAATAGGATATGAAGGGGGGGGGGGAGTAAAGTAACTTTTTCCATCCCGAAAACGCATCGGTCACATGGTGCCTGCCCCATATTTCGTATAAACAAATGGGCACTTTAAAGGTGATGTGGTCAATATCTCGCTAGCTGCCTTTACTTTCCAAAATATTTCTGGTACCTATGTTTGGCCAGATCGACCTGGCAGCGCAGGTCCATTTTAAAAAGCCGCCTCGATGTGAGTTCAAACCCCAGGCCGACAGGCAACATCTAGCCACCTGGCTTTTACGGCTTGCCACTTTTTAATTTTTTTTTTAAACTTGCATATCCCTTACAGGACGTTGCAGTCAACACCAGCATTTTACTGCCGTTGTTGATGTCTTGGTAAGTTTTTTACGTTCAGTAGTTTGCCATTGCTTTCTTAACGACCAACATTTTAACGCCAGAGCGACTCGATCTGCTGCCAAATCGGTCGTCGGTGTGTTTCGAACGTGGGTAAGTGGCATTACGAACAGCGTCGGCAACGCCATCGCCACGGAGACTAATAGACAAATAGACTGCCACCGTCTGGAGGTTTCAATACTGGCTTACTATTGACTTTTTGTCCGCATATCCTTTACAGGACATCGCTGTCAACACGAGCATTTTACCGCTGTCGTTGATTTCTTGGCAAGATTACGCTCAAAAGTTTACCATTGCTTTCTGCGCGGCCGGCTCACTTATCCCGTAAGTTACCAACGCGGCGAGAACCGCTTCGAATTCTCTCGGCGCGTTACCCTACGTGGATAAACGGGATTACGGAGAAAGTTGTTTAACACCTCGGCCAGGGACACCGACCCACTATTGACTACATTGTACCAGCATAGCTTCGATGAGTTACATCATTATTAATCGGATCTATATATTGTATTGTCTGCAGGTGGTTTGGCGCCGCACTGACTTAGACAAGTTCTTGACAATTGGCACAATGACTTGGGCAGATGATAACAACGTATCAATGGACCATTCCAGGTGGGTTCATGAGATTTTCCCCTCACTTTTAATTAATGGCATGAATTATTATGATGTTACACTTGGCAGCTATGTGGGTTAGGGGTTTGTGAAAGCAGTTTCATAGTGCTCCAACATACCGGGTCCAGGGCTCGAAATCAGTCGCAGGCGATTTGGGAGAAGACAGCTTTGTTTTGATTTGAATGTACTGAGCGTGGGCAGTTCAGAAAGTAATGGAATACTGCTGGATGTAAACGATGCCTCAAACAGCTAATAAATGTGAGGGTTAATTACAAAGTCTTGAGAAAAGGATATGCAATTTACTTGTAACAGTGGTCAGGAGTTCACGCTATGATCCAACATATCGTCTTGTGAGAATCTGAGAATCTGCATACTGACATTCAAAACACTGTTGTTGTCTACCAGGATACATTGTTAAACGTATCATACCGACACGTTTAACGATTTTGTTCTGTGTTAAGTTCCTTATCTTATGTTTAACTTCGATTGTCCTCTGCCTGTTGTTATATTAATGTATTGTGTTCTTTTTACTTTAACACGTATTTCCATGCCAGTTGTTGGCTTCGACAAATCGCTTTTTTCTCAATTGATTTTGTTAGATCAATTGAACTTTTTGTTTGATCAATTGAACTTATACTTTTTTAGATCAATTGAACTTATAATTTAAAGAAAATATGTTTAACATGCAAGAAGATAGACTTTATTTTATCAGGTTTTATCTCGTATGACTCATTTTCTTTCCGTAGATGGCCTACCGTCAGCGTTGCACTAAGCACGATCTGTGTAGCACCAGCGATGACCCCCAGGAATCCCTGAAAAAAACTGCATTCTGAACCTTACAACGTAACCCGGAATCGAACCCATGACCTTGGAGTGCGAGGCAGACGACGTAACCGCTTGGCCACGGAGACTCCCATTAACTTCTACTTAAGTCGACCAGCAGGCCGTTTGTGTAACGGTTAGGAAGTTACGCTGAGAATAGTATTAGGCGCGGTTGGACGAGGGTTCGATACCAGCTCTTGTCGTTCGTTACGGACAGGAAATACGGATACCTATTCCTCTATGCACTTAGTCTTGAACATTATGATAATCCTAAAACTTCGCTTACCCACATCAGATTCCCATTACGGGACTTGTCATTAGACACTCTCAACTAAAGGGTGCTTAGAGCAATGATTTCGGCAGGTAATTTGCCCTTCTGCGGAGAGATAACATGTCAGATGTGGTAAAACCAGGTGTAATTTAGTTGATCCTCTCCCCTGCCCCTTGTTTATATTTAAAGTGGGGGAATTAATCTGAAAACACACCATACCAGTCTTCCCACTGAATAGGGGAAGGTCTTGCTCTGCTCATACTCCACACTCATACTTCTTTCTGTATGGCTCCACATTCTAGTTCTGTTCGCTTAGCTACTTCTTTTGCTTCTTCTGCTTCTGCTTCGTCTTCTTCTTCTTTGTTGTTCCTCTTTCAAGGGAGTGTGGCAGACCTAGTTATGCACCTCCAAGATCAGTGTGTCTGAATTCAGCTTGAATGTTGTGTAAGATTACCGTCCTCGAAACAGAATTCATCTAAAATACACGTGGGTCATCATCATCATGTGTCATGCCGATAAGCGTGGACGGTCATGTTTCACCATCTCACTCGATCACCAGAGTCGTGGATCAACTCAGTGTCCTTGTCTCGACCATGCCACGTAGATTTCAACCGGTGCATGAACAATAAGGGATCGATCATTGTCACGTTGCAAAAGGAAACCTTAACTCGTCACCATACTGGACCTTCATTCTACGATGAATTGCTATAGTTTACACCCCTTCACTGATCAAAACACGGATAACAGAACGCTGCTCCTCATTGGTGCATGTCAAAAGTGTGGCTACCATCGTTAAACTGTCCTTATGGTGTCAACGTGTTCATCTCCACCGTGATGTCACGCGCTTATCATTCTTGACATCCTTAGCAACAATATTGACAGCTTACAAGACAATTGAATGGTTATTGTAACTTCTATAACACTTTAAAGTTTTCATTTGAAGGCCCCTCGTATATTTTCTATTGTCTAAAATACAAGTTTTGTTACAAACACGTTGACCTTACTGCTGGTAACTTTATGTAACCGTTAGGAAAGCTGACCACGTGACCAACTGGAACCTGATCATCCAGCACGTGAAGCCGAAGGATGCCGGCCTGTATGAGTGCCAGGTGACCTCCAAGATGATCCTGGTGAGGAATGTTACTCTGAATGTTGTAGGTGAGTACTGAATGTCAGTGTGGCTTATTTCTTGGTTGTATATTCGCTCGCTTTGCAATCAAGCGTAGTCCATACACTACTAGCGCACTGGTCTGATTTTTGCATGTCAATTAACTTTCTTTATTACCAGTGTCCCTCGCCATCAGGCGAACTCAAATCCGACTTCTGAGGAACTTGTAATTCACGTCCCGAATTCAAGGACGAGAAGTCAACATATAAATCCAACTAACAGGTGTATAGATTGAACCTGCTACTTCGGCATCAGCACCCGGTTACCATGGATTCGATTCTGCAAAGTGGCGGATGTTTAAATGACCTAGGCTCCCAGGTTGACCCAGCTTAAAAAGGTTACAAGGAAATGCCTTGGGCAGAAACGCCAACCCGTGTGGAATTGTTTAGTTTAGTCGACGGATCAACATCACGGCACACGGATGTAACCCATAAGTGCTCCGTTCTACTCCTAACTCAAGCCTGAGTCCAGAGAATCTCAGCTCAGTGCGCGAACTCCGTAGCACAGGCGAGGATCCTGAAATAACATGGATAGATTTTTAACTCGAAATTTTGCCCGGCAGCGCCGTTAGGCTACTCTTTTTCGATTTCCAACTGCCAAGGCAGCAATACACACGGGCGTCCGATCTCACTACCCAGAGACCAGGGGAAATTTTGTTACTAGAAGTCCACGTGAAAAAATCCCGGCCCGCACCGGGGCTTGAATCCGGGACCTCCAGCACTCGAGGCGGACACCATACCTCGAGACCACTCAGCCCTCCTAGATTGGTCTAGGTGATTGGTCTATGTAAAATATATTTACAGCAACATATGTCAGATAGGCCATAAGGAGAGAAAAAAGTCACGTTCTTACTTACCGGAAATGAACTGGGATCACAGACTATTTGAAAAGGGCACTAATCACTACGCCAAACACTGCCCGGTGGTTATAACAAGGAGATTCTATCTATTAAAAAAAAGTGCAGGGCTGGAGTCGAATTTATGGGGTTATTTTTGTACAATATGGAACCTCAAAACAGTAATTCAAAACATGCATTCTATTAGTGAATTGAAATAAAGAAACACTAATTGATAGGTTGCACAATGTGCTACTTGTCATATTTCGCTGCATCTCGTCACGTGCATATGGATGAGTTATATATTATTTGTATTGAATAAGTGAATTATATTTTGGCTTCAATACGTAACACGCATAGTCACTGATACTTTTCGAATATGGAGCATTTGTTATCCCACTGTACTCACAGATTAATTTGTAAGACTTTCTGTCTGCACATAATTGAGTAATCGTTTTTAATGCTCGTCGAATACAGTTGCTTTTTTTTTTTTAAACTTTATGGACGCAATTTGACATCTATTGTCGTTTGGGTGCAATTCCCTTTATCACGTTTAAATTGCTAAAGCAATTGTGAAATAAAGTTTGCATTAAATGTTTATTTACGGAATCGTCCCCATTTGTTGTGTCGCCGTCTTGAAGCAGTAGAGGAGCTGGGCGTCTTCTACAGCTATGCCAACGGTAGCATAGCCACTGGTAAGGGCTCCCATGTCGGACAGGTCAAGGGATAGGGACCAGACGTAGTGAGACACAAATTTGCTGCCCTGTAGGTAGGCTACGGAAAACCCAAAGCTAGGAAATGCAAACAAAAAACGCTTTTGGAAATTGAATGTATCGAGCGACACGCTTGACGAAACAGTGCAGCGTTTCTCATTTTATGATGACGTCACTAATTAACTGGGGCTTTTTTTGGGGACGCTGGATCGATCACAGAGTTGTACTTGTGGATGGGGTGTGTATGAATAAACTCAATCGTCTTAACATTGATATTGCTGGCCTGCAGGAGACTCGCCTCGCTGAGGAAGGGTCACTCAGGGAAAACAACTACACCTTTTTCTGGAAGGGTAGAGGGCAGGCAGAAAAAAGGCAACACGGTGTGGGCTTTGCAGTGAAGAATTCGCTACTGGGAATGATTGAAATTCCAGCAGGAGGAAATGAAAGACTATTGTCCCTGCGCTTGGCAACCTCTTGTGGGTTTGCCACCATTATTACTGCATATGCACCGACACTCGATTCCTCTGATAATGTGAAGGATTTGCTCTATGAGGAGTTAGACTCCGTGATCAAGGCAGTTCCAAAATCTGACTACATTTATATGCTCGGTAATTTCAATGCTCGTGTGGGCAAGGACTCGAGTTCATGGCCAGTGTGCCTTGGAAAATACAACATCGGTCGCGAGAATGAAAATGGGCAAAGGCTGCTGGAGCATTGCACCAGTAATGACCTATGTATTACAAACTCTTTTTTTAAAACAAAAGAGATGCATAAGGTCACATGGAAACATCCAAGATCCGGCCATTGGCACCAGCTGGACTTCATCATCACACGGAGACAACATCTGAACCATATATCATTGACTCGTAGTTACCACAGTGCTGACTGTGATACGGATCATTCTTTGGTTGTTGCAAGGGTTAGACTGAGACCAAAGAGAATCTACACAGCTAAACACAAATCTAGCCCCAGGATTAATATTATTAACACTCATGATCCTGAAAAGTGCTTTCAGTTTCAACAGCAACTTGAAGACGCTTTCACTGATACACCAGAAAATTGTACAGTAAATGAAAAGTGGGGTCAAATTAAGGAAACTCTTTATAAAACTGCCGTAGGGGTTTACGGCACTGTGGATCATAAGAGGCAGGACTGGTTTGCGGCCAACAGCGAGACTCTGCAGCCCTTGATTGATAAGAAGAAGAAAGCTCTCTTAAGAAACAAGGAAAGACCAACGCGTAACACTCTGAGTGAGCTAAGGCAAGCTAGGAAGGATGTGCAAAAGGCTGCCAGGCAGTGTGCAAATGATTATTGGATCAAGTTATGTGAGTCCATTCAAATCGCAAGTGATAAGGGAGACATAAGAAGCATGTATGAAGGAATAAAGAAAGCCTGTGGTCCAGTGATCAAAAGAAGTGCACCATTGAAAACCTTGACTGGAGAAATCATCACTGACAAGAAACGGCAGATGGACAGATGGGTAGAGCACTATTTGGAGCTTTACTCAAGTGAGACCAAACTAGCGGATGATGCCCTCAACGCCATAGAGGCTCTACCAACTCTTGACCACATGGACACACTTCCCACCATAACAGAAGTTAAGTGTGCTATAAATGAACTTGCATCTGGCAAGGATCCAGGTAAGGATGGGATTCCAATAGAGGTTATCAGGAGTGGGCAAGACACACTCACTCTACGGATCCACCAGCTAATAGAGCTATGCTGGAGAGAAGGACAAGTCCCACAGGATTTCAAAGATTCAAGCATCATAACACTGTACAAGAACAAGGGCGATCGGAGCGACTGCAACAACTATAGGGGTATCTCACTTCTGTGTATTGTTGGAAAAGTATTTGCCAGAATTGTTCTGCGCAGACTTCAAGTCCTAGGAGATCAAGTCTACCCCGAATCACAGTGTGGCTTTCGACAGAACCGGTCTACCACTGATATGATATTCTCATTGCGACAAATGCAAGAAAAATGCCGTGAACAGAATCAACCACTGTTTATTGCCTTCATCGACCTCACAAAGGCATTTGATTTGGTCAGTCGTGAGGGTCTGTTCAAGGCACTAAAGAAGATTGGCTGCCCACCAACTCTTCTGTCCATTGTGGAATCGTTCCACACAGGCATGAAGGGTATAATCAAGTTTGATGGTGCAACTTCTGAAGAATTTGAAATCAAGAGTGGAGTTAAGCAAGGTTGTGTACTAGCTCCCACCCTCTTTGGAATATACTTTTCACTTCTACTGAAATATGCATTTCGTGATCAGGATGGTGGTATATACATTCACTCACGCTCAGATGGCGGCCTCTACAATGCTCAGAGATTGAAGGCTAAGACCAAAATTAGGAGGGTACTGATCAGAGAGTTGCTTTTTGCAGATGATGCTGCAGTTACGACCCACTCTGAGGAAGAATTGCAATGTCTACTATCTGCATTCTCCAATGCTTGTTCTGAATTTGGTTTAACAATTAGCAAAAAGAAGACACAGATTATGTCACAAGGTGCACATGGGGTACCATCAATCTTTATTGACGACGCTGAACTAGAGATAGTAGACCATTTTACATATCTAGGATCAGTGGTTAATAGCAAATTATCCCTCGATCAGGAAATCAACATCCGGATTGGTAAGGCAGCAACAACAATGAACAGGTTAAGAAAAAGAGTCTGGGAGAACAGGAAGCTTACTGCCAAAACAAAAGTCCTTGTCTATCAAGCCTGTGTCCTTAGTACTCTTCTCTATGGCAGTGAAACCTGGACAACTTACTCACACCAAGAGAACAATTTAAACAGCTTTCATATGCGGTGTTTGCGAAGAATTCTTGGTATTAAGTGGCAAGACAAAATCACAAATACTGAAGTATTGGAAAGATCAGGTTGTGTGACAGTTTATTCCATGCTCAGCCTTCGTAGACTTAGATGGATAGGACATCTTAGGAGGATGGATGATGGTAGAATACCAAAGGATATCTTTTTTGGTGAATTACAGATGGGTAAGAGATCTCAGGGTCGGCCTCTACTACGATACAAAGATGTGTGTAAGCGGGACATGATTGATACAGGCATTGATAATGCACATTGGGAGCAAGTCGCCGCTGAACGTGTTGCAAGGAGGGCAAATATCAGAAATGGAATAAAGTCAAAGGAGAAAATTATTGCAGAAAAGTCACACACCAAGCGTTTGAGACGTAAGATGGTGCATGATGGTGGAAATGACCACGTGTTCAGATGCACCCACTGTGAACGGACATTTACAGCGCAAATTGGCCTTATCAGTCACACTCGCTACCGCCATAGTTAAAAGTTATTATGCCTTTTTAAAGCACAAACTATCGTCTATCAAGACGGCAAGGTGCCAATGGAATGGAATATATATATATATATATATATATATATATATATATATATATATATATATATATATATATATATATATATATATATATATATATATATATATCAGGATCCCGGGAGATCCTATTACTAATTCCCGGACAGTAGGGTAATTATAACAATCCACCACTCTCTCTCTCTCAGAACACACTATTACACAATGACAATACCTAGGGGAATGTTGCTCACTGGATAGAGAAGAGTGAGATAGACAGATATTTCAAACAAACACAAACATCAAGATCTGAGTCAGACCTAGGACAAATCGATAGCGACACAAATTCACACTCGCTCGGTTAATTACTAAAGACAATGCAAAAGGAATAACAAGATAATTTTAATTCAGAAATAATTGACACTGGAGAGAAGAACTGTGAAGACCCTATTTGTAAAGGTCCTTGAAGAAATATGTCTGAATCAGATGTGATGGTGTTTGGCTGCGAAAATCAACTTGAGACGGTATAACGAGTTGAGTGATATGAGTGAATGTCTGCGGGTGTTCGAGCGGGGAATACTAGCAAAATAGAGTCACCGTGAACGTTTCCAAAGTTGCCCTGATGATAACGATTAAGTAGGCGAAGACGAGCGTACTTTCTTAACAACACAGGGTTTACACAGGAAGTTGTTGATAATTTCTCCCAGGCGTATAATACGCCTTTAGCTCGCGACATACTTGATAATTTTATCAATTTTTGATCATGTTCATTTATATGTTGAACAAAAAGGGGGAATCTGTAACACACAAAAATGAGAACCCGGTGAGTACCCCCTGCCATATCCAAACGTTCATCCTCATCACTCAATCATTCAATATCACCCAACTCAAGACCTCCTGCAGATCTAAAAGAACAGATCAACAGGCGATCTGCCACACCCAGACCCCGTCCCTCCTGATAGTAGATAGTTTTAGAAGACTGATTCAAGACAAAGAATCATTGGCCTTCAATAGAAATTCTACATAGAATCGAAACAGTGATAGCGATTTATCCTCTTCTCCGAACCAATCTTCGTAGTAGGTGATACTCAAATAAGGACAATAGCCACCAAAGTGCTCCAAGGAACACAGTAGATAGTAAGCTCCGGGTTACGGCACGCCACAGAATGATGAGAAGATGAAATTCATCAAACTTCCCAAGAAAGGAGTCAAACGATTTATATTCGCCCGTAGAGATAGATTTCAAGTGATTTCTTGTGACAGTCTACCTCTTACAAGCTTCGGAATATTAAAAAGTCTTAGAAAATTACTAGAGCAGAATGTATATATATATATATATATATATATATATATATATATATATATATATATATATATATATATATATATATATATATTACACTGGATGGACTGAGACGGTGGCATGGAGGAATATCATCATCAGAGTTGATCCAAAACACCAAAGACCGAGATCTGTGGCGAGACATGAACGCCTACGCCAGCTGGCAGGACATACATGATGATGATGATGATGATGATGATGATGATGATGATGATGATGATGATGATGATGATGATGATGATGATGATGATGATGATGATGATGATGAGATAGAAGCCACAATTACAGTGTTGCAAGATTTTTTGCCTAGAATATTACGCTTACAATCTTGTCAGGTGCGTATTGCAGATTGATATATAATTTGAAATGAATTTATGCATAATAATGAATAATCTCTTATACTGTGTGGGAGTATTTGTTTTCTTCGTTTCAAATAGAAAACTCAAGCAAAAAACATATAGTGTAAATTGAATTTTGCATTAGAAAGGATTCAGCTGATTATATCTGGAAATATTAATCATATCAAATAACAAAAGTAAGATGTTCGTGTTAGTTTGTTGACTAGCTGTGCGCAAGGAATATTACGTACATCGCGCGATGTTTTAACAGTTCTGAGATTTATGTTACAATCATTTAATAAACGCAAAAAAAAACAGTAAAATTTCTGAAGAGAAGATGAAGAAAATATTGAGGTAATTAATATGTTTGTTTTCGAAGTAAGTAATATTTTCTCCTTGGAGAGCGGAAGTTTTGATGTTGAAACTGTTCTGAAAAATTGAAATATTTGTGGTTGAACTGAAGGGAAGGGAGAGCACTGGCCACAGCTATGTTGTTGTAGAAGCGCGTCGATTAGAGTTGTTCATCCTTGCACGACATGTAGAAGATGGCTAATACATAAAATCACAAGTATTGATTGACGCTTAGAGAAGTAGAAGAAAGAAATAGAGATGAGAGGACACCCAAATTTAAAGCTACAGTTATCATACTGGGATTCGAACCTTTCACTTCCAAATGACGACAGCGCAGCGCTATGAACAACTAGGTACGCCTTAAAAAAATAGGTGTCATCATTAGCCAGATTGAGCATGTGTTGTGTAACGGTTAAGACGTTATGCGGACATTGGGCATGAGTGCAGCGAACAAATGTTCGATGCCAGCTCTCGTTGTTTGCTGCGTGAGGGTAATAATGGCCAGTAATTCCCCAGATCAGAGTGAGAGAAATAATGTATGTATGAGTAAATGTTTGTGAGTGTATATACTTGCCTGCGAGGGAGTGTGTATCTGTGAGTTATTGAGTATGTGTTTAACTGTGAGAATATATGTAAATGATGTACGTCTGTGTGAACGTGTGTGTATGTGATTACATGTGTGTGTGTGTGTGTGCGCGAGCGCCTGCGTGCGTGCGTGATTGCCTGCCTGTCTCATAACATGGTAATATGCATTATCCACGTTTACAGCATTCATTTCACAATGTTTTGTTGTTGTTTTTTTTTTTTGTTTTTTTTTTATGTGAATTTAACATGCACAATAGATAATTGATGTACGAAATATGAGTGGTTGAAGAGGCTGAATGTAAGATGGACCTGCGTGCACAATTTGTGACGCTTTGAAAATAAAGTTCGTTCGTTCGTGCACCCAGGCTGTGATCGTCTCCCTGGTGGGGTGGTTAAGCCGCGGGTCACGCGCTCACGAGATCATTGGTTCAGAACTCCGTTATTCGGATGAGGAGTGCAGTTTTCTCAGAGACTTCAGGGCGTCGTCGCTGGGATTTGGTGTTCGTGTACTTTTGGGGATTTCGGCGGGCCGCCATACGGAAAGAGACCGAGCTATGTCGGATTGAAACCCCGATGCAATCAGGTCGATTATTTTTACACACTTCACATACTCAGGTTAACGCTATGGGACTTGTGTGTGTCTGTGTGTGAGTCTATATGTGTGAGTGTATGTGAGAGTGTATGTGTGAGTGTGTGTGTGACTGTGTGTAAGGGTTACGCGTGAGAATGTCTGTAAGTGTGTGTGTTTGTATTTGTTGATACGGGATGTGTGAGGGAGAGTTATGTGTCAGTAGGTGTGTGAGAGAGTGATTGTGTGTGTGAAGGGGGAGGGGGTGTGAGGGTGAATAGAGTGTGTATGAAAGTGTATGTGTTGGTAAGTGTGTGAGTGTGTGTGGTGGGTTGTAAGAGAGTTATGTGTGAGATGAGTGTATCTGAGAGAGAGAGAGAGAGAGAGAGAGAGAGAGAGAGAGAGAGAGAGAGAGAGAGAGAAGACAGAGCACTTGATCTCATCTCGGCTGGCAAGCAATAGTCACGTCCAGCAAGCTCATAAGCTCTTTATGTGGTCAGTTAATTCCCTGGACGTTGATTGAGCATTACTGTGGCTCTCTTGCAATCTCGTAGCGTGAAGAGTCTGCGGTTCTTGACAGGCTTCGTCACAGCAAAGAACGTGGTCGATCCTCACTTTGCTAGCCAAACTAATGTCTGCCCAGGATTCTCCACGCGAGGGTGAAGAGTGATCTAATGTCTGCCCAGGATGACACACATGGAAGTGAAGAGTGGTATAATGTCTGCCCAGGATGACACACATGGAAGTGAAGAGTGGTCTAATGTCTGTCCAGGATGACACACATGGAAGTGAAGAGTGGTCTAGTGTCTGCCCAGGATGACACACATAGAAGTGAAGAGTGGTCTAATGTTTGCCCAGGATGACACACATGGAAGTGAAGAGTGGTCTAGTGTCTGCCCAGGATGACACACATAGAAGTGAAGAGTGACCTAATGTTTGCCCAGGATGACACATATGGAAGTGAAGAGTGGTCTAGTGTCTGCCCAGGATGACACACATGGAAGTGAAGAGTGGTCTAATGTTTGCCCAGGATGACACACATAGAAATGAAGAGTGGTCTAATGTTTGCCCAGGATGATACACATGGAAGTGAAGAGTGGTCTAGTGTCTGCCCAGGATGACACACATAGAAGTGAAGAGTGGTCTAATGTTTGCCCAGGATGACACATATGGAAGTGAAGAGTGGTCTAATGTCTGCCCAGGATGATACACATGGAAATGAAGAGTGGTCTACGTCTGCCCAGGATATGGAAGTGAAGAGTGGTCTAGTGTCTGCCCAGGATGATACACATGGAAGTGAAGAGTTGTCTAGGTCTAACTAGGATGATACACATGGAAGTGAAGAGTGGTCTAGTGTCTGCCCAGGATGACACACATGGAAGTGAAGAGTGGTATAATGTCTGCCCAGGATGACACACATAGAAATGAAGAGTGGTCTAATGTTTGCCCAGGATGACACACATGGAAGTGAAGAGTGGTATAATGTCTGCCCAGGATGACACACATGGAAGTGAAGAGTGGTCTAGTGTGTGCCCAGGATGACACACATGGAAGTGAAGAGTGGTATAATGTCTGCACAGGATGACACACATAGAAATGAAGAGTGGTCTAATGTTTGCCCAGGATGACACACATGGAAGTGAAGAGTGGTCTAGTGTCTGCCCAGGATGACACACATAGAAGTGAAGAGTGGTCTAATGTTTGCCCAGGATGACACACATGGAAGTGAAGAGTGGTCTAGTGTCTGCCCAGGATGACACACATAGAAGTGAAGAGTGGTCTAATGTTTGCCCAGGATGACACACATGGAAGTGAAGAGTGGTCTAGTGTCTGCCCAGGATGACACACATAGAAGTGAAGAGTGGTCTAATGTTTGCCCAGGATGACACACATAGAAGTGAAGAGTGGTCTAATGTTTGCCCAGGATGACACATATGGAAGTGAAGAGTGGTCTAATGTCTGCCCAGGATGACACACATGGAAGTGAAGAGTGGTCTACGTCTGCCCAGGATATGGAAGTGAAGAGTGGTCTAGGTCTACCTAGGATGATACACATGGAAGTGAAGAGTGGTCTAGGTCTACCTAGGATGATACACATGGAAGTGAAGAGTGGTCTAATGTCTGCCCAGGATGATACACATGGAAGTGAAGAGTGGTCTAGGTCTACCTAGGATGATACACATGGAAGTGAAGAGTGGTCTAATGTCTGCCCAGGATGATACACATGGAAATGAAGAGTGGTCTACGTCTGCCCAGGATATGGAAGTGAAGAGTGGTCTAGTGTCTGCCCAGGATGATACACGTGGAAGTGAAGAGTGGTCTAGGTCTACCTAGGATGATACACATGGAAGTGAAGAGTGGTCTAATGTCTGCCCAGGATGATACACATGGAAGTGAAAAGTGGTATAATGTCTGCCCAGGATGATACACATGGAAATGAAGAGTGGTCTACGTCTGCCCAGGATATGGAAGTGAAGAGTGGTCTAATGTTTGCCCAGGATGACACACATAGAAATGAAGAGTGGTCTAATGTTTGCCCAGGATGACACACATGGAAGTGAAGAGTGGTATAATGTCTGCCCAGGATGACACACATGGAAGTGAAGAGTGGTCTAGTGTGAGCCCAGGATGACACACATGGAAGTGAAGAGTGGTATAATGTCTGCACAGGATGACACACATAGAAATGAAGAGTGGTCTAATGTTTGCCCAGGTTGACACACATGGAAGTGAAGAGTGGTCTAGTGTCTGCCCAGGATGATACACATAGAAGTGAAGAGTGGTTTAATGTTTGCCCAGGATGACACATATGGAAGTGAAGAGTGGTCTAATGTCTGCCCAGGATGATACACATGGAAATGAAGAGTGGTCTACGTCTGCCCAGGATATGGAAGTGAAGAGTGGTCTAGTGTCTGCCCAGGATGACACACATAGAAGTGAAGAGTGGTTTAATGTTTGCCCAGGATGACACATATGGAAGTGAAGAGTGGTCTAATGTCTGCCCAGGATGATACACATGGAAATGAAGAGTGGTCTACGTCTGCCCAGGATATGGAAGTGAAGAGTGGTCTAGTGTCTGCCCAGGATGACACACATGGAAGTGAAGAGTGGTCTACGTCTGCCCAGGATATGGAAGTGAAGAGTGGTCTAGTGTCTGCCCAGGATGACACACATGGAAGTGAAGAGTGGTCTACGTCTGCCCAGGATATGGAAGTGAAGAGTGGTCTAGTGTCTGCCCAGGATGACACACATGGAAGTGAAGAGTGGTCTAGTGTCTGCCCAGGATGACACACATGGAAGTGAAGAGTGGTCTAGGTCTGCCCAGGATGATACACATGGAAGTGAAGAGTGGTCTAATGTCTGCCCAAGATGACACACATAGAAATGAAGAGTGGTCTAATGTTTGCCCAGGATGACACACATGGAAGTGAAGAGTGGTATAATGTCTGCCCAGGGTGACATACATGGAAGTGAAGAGTGGTCTAGTGTGTGCCCAGGATAACACACATGGAAGTGAAGAGTGGTATAATGTCTGCCCAGGATGACACACATAGAAATGAATAGTGGTCTAATGTTTGCCCAGGATGACACACATGGAAGTGAAGAGTGGTCTAGTGTCTGCCCAGGATGACACACATAGAAGTGAAGAGTGGTCTAATGTTTGCCCAGGATGACACACATGGAAGTGAAAAGTGGTCTAGTGTCTGCCCAGGATGACACACATAGAAGTGAAGAGTGGTCTAATGTTTGCCCAGGATGACACATATGGAAGTGAAGAGTGGTCTAGTGTCTGCCCAGGATGACACACATGGAAGTGAAGAGTGGTCTAATGTTTGCCCAGGATGACACACATAGAAATGAAGAGTGGTCTAATGTTTGCCCAGGATGACACACATGGAAGTGAAGAGTGGTCTAGTGTCTGCCCAGGATGACACACATAGAAGTGAAGAGTGGTCTAATGTTTGCCCAGGATGACACATATGGAAGTGAAGAGTGGTCTAATGTCTGCCCAGGATGATACACATGGAAATGAAGAGTGGTCTACGTCTGCCCAGGATATGGAAGTGAAGAGTGGTCTAGTGTCTGCCCAGGATGATACACATGGAAGTGAAGAGTGGTCTAGGTCTACCTAGGATGATACACATGGAAGTGAAGAGTGGTCTAGTGTCTGCCCAGGATGACACACATGGAAGTGAAGAGTGGTATAATGTCTGCCCAGGATGACACACATAGAAATGAAGAGTGGTCTAATGTTTGCTCCTGATGACACACATGGAAGTGAATAGTGGTATAATGTCTGCCCAGGATGACACACATGGAAGTGAAGAGTGGTCTAGTGTGTGCCCAGAATGACACACATGGAAGTGAAGAGTGGTATAATGTCTGCCCAGGATGACACACATAGAAATGAAGAGTGGTCTAATGTTTGCCCAGGATGACACACATGGAAGTGAAGAGTGGTCTAGTGTCTGCCCAGGATGCCATACATGGAAGTGAAGAGTGGTGTAGTGTCTGTCCAGGATACCCCATCAGAATGTGAAGAATGGTTAGTGTCTGCCCAGAATGCCCCACTTGAGATGATGGGAGGTTCCGATTCTGTAATATACTTTACTGTAAGCCATGCATTCCATAGATATTTAGCAGCAGTGTATTCTTCGCGGGCATGAACACCAACAATAGCTTGAGAGTATTACATCTTGTCTTGACAGTAGACTGTTGCTTAGCACAAGCTCTATCACTTCGTAGTTTCTGTTCTCGGCGGGTTCATTAACTACGAGAATGATTTGTCAGTTGGGCTCAGGTTTGTGGTGGGACATATGTACGTGGTGTCATAGGGTTCTGCAAAGCCAACAGCTCCAGCAGATAGCCTGCAGCGACGGTACAGGGTCCCATTTTAAACTAAACACCGCGGCGGTACAGTGTCCCATTTTAAACTAAACACCGCGTCGGTACAGGGTCTCATTTTAAACTAAACACCGCGGTGGTACAGTGTCCCATTTTAAATTAAACACCGCGGTGGTACAGGGTCTCCTTTTGAACTAAACACCGCGGCGGTACAGTGTCCCATTTTAAATTAAACACCTCGGCGGTACAGGGTCTCATTTTAAACTAAACACCGCGGTGGTACAGTGTCCCATTTTAAATTAAACACCGCGGCGGTACAGGGTCTCATTTTAAACTAAACACCGCGGTGGTACAGGGTCTCATTTTAAACTAAACACAGCGGTGGTACAGGGTCTCATTTTAAACTAAACACAGCGGCGGTACAAGGTCTCATTTGAAACTAAACACAGAAGCGGCAAATGTTCCACGCTTAAACACATAATATTGCATGACCTTTGCAGGACGTTGTAATCAACACCAGGTTAAATGTCTAGACAGTTGTACGTCCAGTAGTTTGCCATTGCTATCTGAACGAGAAGTCAACATTTAAGCCCAACTTAATGCCGGTATGGAGGGTTAAACCACCTACCTTACCATCAGTGCGCCGGAAGTTTAAGAGCGAGGGACCACGTCGACCACCTATGTGATCTAAATCACGTATCCATACCATCTATGGCAATATAACCACATAGGTGTGGACAGTGAAAGTTCACATTTATTGTGGTACGGCTATAACTAAAGTGACGTGGGATTGTGGGAACAGCGGTAGTATAGTGGTGGACGCTCGCTTGCCGGCCTGGTTATCATAAGTTCGAATACGCATCGGGGAGGGTGTTTTACAATTGATCTGGGTTTTCATGTCGACCCAGCCTAAAGTAGTATCATAAAATATCTTGGGAAGAGAAGGCGACAGGCGTTATACTAACCACATCACCCAAAGAGTGGTCTATACAAATATGCGTCTAGTGTCCCTTAAGGCGTGCAAAATGGCCATTTACTTTGTGTACGAAATGTTGAGACTGAACAATTACCCAAATGTGCTGAGGCATTAGTCATTAGACGTTTACACCCAGTGTTTTGTAGACAGAAAGGCTTTATGCCCCACGTCTCAACAGTATCAGTAACTATGTTTGCTACGTGTTTAGCCAAAATATGATTCACAAATTTCATCATTAAAATATATACCTCTGCAACGTGCACCAGAGGAGATGCAGCGAAATATGCCAGGAACAAATCATGCAGGCTTTCGTGTATAGCTGTATTGTTTAAATTCACTAAAGGAATGCATTGGTTTGAATATATGTGTTCACGGAGACAACATAGATAGAACTGACATGATTCCATGAAGCCAGCAGAGGAAATCGACTCGCAACATTTCAGTTAAAGACGCTAGATGTAAACAGTAAACAGTTTGTCGGACACGATGTCCGGACAAGATAGCCCGGTCAACAAACGCCCGCTGAAGTCGGATTTCTTGGCCGAAAGGTGCAGATATCAAAGCTCTGCTGTAAACTGACACAAAGCAATTATGTAGAAATATTTTTAAACCGGTCAACATGGCCTAATGGATAACAGCGCTGGTTTTAAATATCCGATATGCTGTTGTCGAGGTCGCGGGTTCAACCCCTGCATCGGTCAGTTGGACTAAAATCTTGATTTCTCGTCCTTGACTTGGGGACGCAAATTACAAGTACCCTAGATGTCGGAGTAGGTTTGCTTGATGGCGAGGGGCATTGGCAATAGGGAAAGCTAATCATCACTCAAACATTAGTGTAGTGTAATGTTAGGAGTAGCATTGTAATACGCTTGAATTCAAAGCAAACGACCAAACAAAACTACACAAAAATATCGGACGAACGACGAAGAAGAAGAAGAAGAAGACTCGGTGCTAACAACCCAATTATTATATAATCTCAATGCCTGGTATTGCCATATCATTTTGTCAACACTATTATTTATTATCCCATGCAATAAATTATGCAAACTTTTGTTTGCGTTTTCGTGATTCAAATTAACAAGGGTTTAGAATTTGTTTTGAATGCATTATTTAAAGAAACACGTATATTCAGTTGCAAAAGTAAAACACACGATTAACAAACAATTCACATTTGCCTAACGTGAAAGCATAATACCAAATGCAATTAAATATATCATTGATACTTCACAATAATCACTTGTCTAATGTACAAATATTATATCTATTGCGAAATCATACATCATTGACAGTTCACAACATCCACACAGTGTCTAGGCAGTTAACATGTATTTGTTTATATACTCTTGTTAATACTTTTCTTATTGCTGTATTTTGCAGGGCCACCCATCACAAAACCAGGTATTTGTTTCATTTCCTTATTGATGTTGCTTTCTTGTTTTCCACTTGCACTTTCGCACGTTACAAAATAACATATAACAAAGTATTCAGTCTATTTCTGTTCACAGATGCCGAGGTGTCATCTTTTATTACAGTTCAGTTATACTGTTGAATGTATGTATGTATGTATGTATGTATGTATGTATGTATGTATGTATGTATGTATGTATGTATGTATGTATGTATGTATGTATGTATGTATGTATGTATGTATGTATGTATGTATGTATGTATGTATGTATGTATGTATGTATGTGCGTGCGTGCGTGCGTGCGTGCGTTTGTCTGTCTGTCTGTCTGTCTTTCTGTTTGATTGTCCGGACAATCTCTGTGTGTGGTTGGGTGGCTGGGTCTGTCTGTCTGTCTGTCTGTCTGTGTATGTTTGTATGTGTGTGTGTGCGTGCAGGTAGGTAGGCAGGTAGGTAGGTAGGTAGGTAGGTATGTATGTAGGTAGGTAGGCAGGTAGGTAGATATGCGTGCATGTGGGTATGTATGTATGTGTGTATGTATGTGTGTATGTATGTGTGTCTGCGTGTATGTGGTATGTATGTATGTGTACGTATGTGTGTTTGCGTGTATGTGTGTATGTATGTGTGCATGCGTGTATGTGTGTATGTACGGATGTATGTTCGTATATATATTTACCTGTGTATCTCTCCTTGCATGGACTGTTCTAGAGCATGTTTATATATGTAAAGTCACATACCCCTGCATGTTGCCGTGAAGCAGTGTTTGCCTATCTTGATACCTACCTGGACATGGGCAGCTGTTATATTATGTATCCCAGTGACCTTATCTGGTTTGGAATCATTGTCATATTGGTACTCTTTGGTCATCAATATGATCAAACGATCGCACGCAGTTTATTGTTTTTAAATTCTTCACCCGCCATTTCCACAGGCGGAGGTCATCAAGGCCGAATGGATAAGAACGGGTTCAACCCCTACACCGGTCAATTGGATTAATATGTTGACTTCTCGTCCTTGACTTGGTGACGTAAATTACAAGTACCTCTGAAGTCGGAGTGGGTTCACCTAATAGTGAAGGACACTGGTGTTAGCAAAGCTAATCCACACGTTAAATTCAGTCCAGTGCACTAGAAGTAGTAGCGAATGTATAGACTACGCTTGAGTTCAAAAACAAAAAACAAAGCTCAAGATTCCGCAATCGGCTCCTTCCATCGCCTTTAGTTAGAGAAAACCTTTAACGCGTGGCTTAATCTTTCCAATGTTTGTGTTACATTAGCTTTAACTAGAAGAAATTTAACGCGTGGCTTAATCTTTCCACCTTTTATGTTACATTAGCTTTAACTAGACGACATATAATGCGTGGCCTTATCTTTCCATCTTTTATGTTACACTAGCTTTAACTAGAAGACATTTAACGCGTGGCTTAATCTTCCCACCTTTCATTTTACATTAGTTTTTTTATAGAAGTCATTTAACGCGTGGCTTAATCTATTCACATTTTATGTTACATTAGTTTTCAGTTAGAATATCATTTAACGCGTGGCTTAATCTTTCCACCTTTCAAGTTACATTATTTTTCAATTAGAAGACATTTAACGCGTGGCTTAATCTTTCCACCTTTCATGTTACATTAGTTTTAACTAGAAGACATTTAACGCGTGGCTTAATATTTCCACATTCTATGTTACATTAGTTTTAACTGGAAGACATTTAACGCGTGGCTTAATATGTCCTCCTTTTATGTTACACGGCATGGACTGACTCTACAGTCAAGTACTGACTTAACTCTCAATCTATGGCCATGTTTTCTTCGCCTTGTATATGCAGCTTGTTTGTATTTAACATAGTATGTTAGTCAAAATGCTTCATTTAATGTATTCATATGAGTACTTATTTTTACATTGAATACCCAAATAATACTAAGGACACGGCCAGAGTACCAACAGGAGGTACTGCCATAACTATGATTCTGAAATTGAGGCAATCAAGATAGCAATAGAGACATTACTAAATACCAGTCATGGTACACAACCTGTGGTGCTTTTGACAGATGAAAAATCAGTAATCGAGGCGCTCCTGTCTGGGAAATCGCCAGTACTAAGGACACAATTTTCTGAACTTAGCAGTCAGCATAAGATCACCGTACAGGGATACCAGCCCACTGTGGAATACCTGGAAACGGCAAAGCTGATCGACTGGCTAAGAAAGGAACAATAGAAGAACAGTCTGATGTGCCCGTTACAAGCCATCAAAAGAAAAGAATGATCAAATCAGTCGAAGCCACCAAAACCTGCTCAAGACGACTACCACATTATGGACAGACCAGAACAAGTCATTATTCTGTGCCTCAGAACAGGACACAATAGATTACGCAACCACATGTGTACAAAATTCAAGATTGGTGAATCAGCCATGTACACATGTGGATTGGCGTCGCAGACAGCAGAGCACATACTCCAAGACTGCCCAAATTACAACATGTCTAGGCAAACCTTCTGGCCTAGAGAGACGATACTGGTAGATTAACTTTATTGTCCGCTGGGTGAACTAAAAAAAAAAAAAATACAGTTAAATTCATACAAGAGACAACATTGAAGTTATAGACATATTTCAAGCGAACGAAAGAAGAAGAAGAAGAAGAAGAAGAAGAAGAAGAAGAAGAAGAAGAAGAAGAAGAAGAAGAAGAAGAAGAAGAAGAAGAAGAAGAAGAAGAGGAAGAAGAGTATTTATGATTAACATATTTAAAATGATATCTGCCGAAGCTGTAGCGTAGGGGTTACAAATGCAATTGGCAATCCCACATACCGCGTTTAAAATACAGCTGCTGGCGATTTGGAAGTAGACCCCTTGGTTTGGTTTTCATACAATCGTATGAGTGCCAATCGTTCAGAAAGCAATGGTAAACTACTGAACGTAGACTTGCCAAAAGATCACAAAAAGCCCAAAACTGCTAGGTTTGACTGCGGTGTCCTGTAAAGGATATGCATCTAACTAATGACATGGAGTGTTGTGGTAAACAAAAAGTGTAAGAACCCCAGACATTCTCAGGAAGACCCTTCTTCTTATTATTCTCCTTAAAGTCCAAGTTATGTGGCGTTGGTGACCATGTATGTCCACAACCTTCTGTCTCTTGTGCTTTTAATCATATCTGATAGTGACGTTCTTCCGTGCCATGATGTATAAATGTCCAGCATCTTCTCTCTTTGTATTCCCCCGAATCCTCTTCCTCCCAGCCTTCCCTTGTGACGACATTCTCCAGATTTCCTCGTCTCGTGACATGTTCAAGGAATTAATGCATATGCTTGCTAGTTGAAGTAGGACTGTATTCTGTATTTTGAAGTTGATGATCGAGATATTTGGTGTCATGCCAGGTCATTTAGCCCAAACACTGAACACAACATATCAGGACATTCGGCTCCTCCAGTTCAAACTTGCGACTTTTACCCGAGCCTGTCCATTTAGCGGGAAATACCTGTACACATTGTACACATAGTTCATGAATGTTGGGAAACTGTGACCCTTGAAATAGCATGGAAAATAAATAGACAGGTATTGATCCGCACTCATAGAATTAGGGGAAAGAAGTAGAGATTAGAAGATACATTTGACAATATAACAATTTAAAGCTGTAGTGATTACACCGGGATTGGACGACAGTACCTCGCTGCAGTGAACAGGTGATGGGCCTGGTAATGAAGACACCTTTTTCAGACGTGTCACATTGGCCTACATCGAAGTACACCAGTTCCTGCAGCGAGGCGCGTTCGTCACAAGGAGACAGCAAGTTAGAATCCCGGTGTGTTCATGTAGTTTTCAATGTTATCATGCCAAATATATTCTCTAATCTCTACATCTTTCCTCTACTTCCATGAGTGTAAATCAATACATGTTATATTTATTTCTCACACATTTCATGAGCCGCTTAGCCATATAGTGTATTAGCCTTTGGTATGCGCACTCAAAAAGTTCCTGTTTACAAGCTAATTTTTTGTGAGTACATTTCAACTTATGATTGACAATAGTAATCTAAAGCGCATTGCTTCAGATGGATTTATAACTGTAAATTCCACTGCACAAGAACACATATTTTACTGGAAGTGACAAGTCGAATTACTGGAATGGAATTCCAGCAATAAATTATATTTATTCTTGATTTATAGAGTTACATAATGAGCCACTTTCAGTATCGTTTTGTAAATGTGAGATTTTTTGCTACACTAAGTTGATCGTAATATCCTAAAAGTAAATTACGCAT
>OY992878.1:146486401-146496401 GCA_963921405.1 Cepaea hortensis
CAATATTTAAAGATTTATTTCTGCCTCAATTATCAGTCGAACGGCGTTGTCTGCAAAGATCAGGTTGTGTGACGGTTTATTCCATGCTCAGTCTTCGTAGACTTAGATGGATAACCTGATTTTTGCAGATGATGCAGCAGTTACGACCCACTCTGAGGAAGAATTACAATGTCTACTATCTGCATTCTCCAATGCTTGTTCAAACTTTGGTTTTAAAATTAGCAAAAAGAAGACACAGATTATGTCACAAGGTGCACATGGGGTATCATCAGTCTTTATTGACGACGCCGAACTAGAGATGGCAGACCATGTAATAATAATGTTTCCTATAGTATTTTCCACACCTGTATTTTGTATGTTTTGCAAATATTAAACCAGTTGTACATGTACAGTTAATGCAGTGTTTTTCTTAAACCTGACGATGTAAAAATAAGAAACAAAATGGTGTAGAGATGATACAAATGGCACAAAATGAACATCGAAAATTATGATTTATAACAATAATAAAAGAAATTTATGATATAATTTAACTTAAATATTTTTATAACATCACTTCACATTACTGTACGCATAGCGTACTCAACTTACGACCAAATCCTGTTACGACCGGTCTGTCGGAACCGATCGTGGTCGTAAGTCGACGACTACCTGTATCTATGATATATAATGAAATCCGGGGAGAAATCACTGACAACCAAACACTTTCATATCTAAATGTACGTCCACTAACGTGACATGTAAACTTGGCGCTGGACTCGACAATAGCAAACGCAAAACAGGATCATATTGATACGAGAGCATTGTGACGAGTCTGTCTCGTCCAAGTGTCTAAACATTTATAACAACATGTGACCCACAAGAATCAAACATGGAAGATCTCCAACTGAGACCGTCCAACGATAATGTTCAACACAGCAGTCACGGAACAATCCATTGGCAAAGCTTCAAAATAAGATATTTATTGAACATACTTGATGAACCATCAGATGAGTTATGAAGTCCGTCTTTGTCATTTAACTATACAAAAGTAGCAATTAATTAATATTAGAGCTCCTTATGATAGCTATTATTCCAGCTGTATGTATCTCATCATCCTGGCGCTGTGATGAAGGGCTTCGGTAAGCAATGTGTAACCCCACATACCGCGTTCGAAATAGTTGCGGGAGATTTGAAAGCAGGCCGCCTTGGGCTTGGCTCATTCTTCTTCTTCTTCTTCTTCTTCGTTCATCCGGAGTTTTTTTTTCGGATGTGATTGCGTTGTGCCTGTTTACAGCAGAGCTGCGTTCTTGCGCCGTTAGGCCGACACATCCGACTTCTGCGGGCATTTGTTGACCGGGTTAACCTTCCCGGGGGTTTCTTAGGACGTTTGACTCTCACTGTTGTGGTGTTATCTCCCATCCTAGCTGGCCCATATAGAACAGCCTAAGAGATCCTGGTCAGCCCTCAAGGGAAGGCAGGGGCAGACCATGGGCATTCCCCGCCATCTAAGGAGGCTTCCATACTTGCAGAGCCAACACACAGCGCTCTGGTACTGGGCTCACCCAAGGAATCGTCACGTCCTGCACATGGCTGCTTAGCCTCACTTCCGTATATTGGGCCTTCCGTTCACCATAGGCTGTTCTACCGGAAACCAGAAGAATGCAGTGTGCAGATGACATCCACACAGTGAGCTTTCGATTCGGACTTTCGGGCACAATGGATTTGCTATCCGAGCAATATTCCATTTCGTGCCACTAGGACACTTTTCCACCTTTTTTGAAAGCCCACACAGTGAGCTTTTGATTCGGACTTTCCACATAATGGATTTGCTATCCAAGCAATATTCCATTTCGTGCCACTAGGACACTTTTTCCACCTTTTTTGAAAGCCCACACAGTGAGCTTTTGGTTCGGACTTTCCACGTAATGGATCTCCTATCCAGCAATATTCCATTTCATGCCTCTGGGAGGCTTTTGTAACCGACATACCTGTGGTATGAAGTGTGGCAGTCTGAATACTTCTTCATACACCTTTAAATGTCAACCTGTATGTAGTTAAAGTAAGCTACGGTCAACTTGAGCTTGTTGATATCTCCATAGAGCTTGTCCTCAAATGAAGCAGGTGTGGGCCAAAATATCTTTCTCTGTTCTGCATACGTTGGGCAATCCTGCAGCAAATGTTTTGCTGTCATTTTTCCAGTTCTACAATTACATTCATCGGTATCTCCTATCTTTAGTTTATTGAACAAGTGGTATTTCAGCCTGTTATGTCCTGTGCGGAGTCTGAAGATTGCTACTTGTTCTCTTCGGTCGAGTTTGTAATATGCATCATCCTTCTGATGGCCTGGATGCTCTGATTCCCATTTGGTTCTATAAGTGCTTTTTATCAACCTCTTTGCCTCATTATAGGTTATGTCTATGTCAGGCTGTGGTAGTCGTCCGCCCTCTTTTGCCAGTCTGTCAGCCTCTTCGTTTCCAGGTATACTGCAATGTGATGGGATCCACTGTATTACAACTTTTTTGGATTTCTGGCATAGACCATGGAGTGCTGCTCTTAGGTCAGTTAGTTCTGTGCTGTTATTGCTCTTCAGTATTGAGACAGCTGACTTTGCATCTGTGAAGATAGCTATTTGCTTCTCTTTATTTTCCTCCATCAGGAGCATTTCTGCTGCAGTTTTCAAAGCCTCTACCTCCGCTTTGAAGTTACTTGAAAATTTTCCAGTTGCCATTGAATGTGTTTTTTTCACTCCATTTTTTAAATTTAGGAGAATTCCTCCTCCTCCATTCTCTATTGAATTTTTGGCTGATCCATCTGTATATGCATGGGTCCAATTCCTGCTTGGGTAATGTTCTTTTATGTAGTTTAGGGTTATTTCTCTTCTTTCGGTTTCATGCTGAGTGTTCTTTTTCTCAATACCAGGAATGTTTTCTATCATCTCAGGCAGTTGCTGCTGTCTCCAAGCTTGGAACTTGTGTGCATTGTGTATGGGCTTGACTGTTGATATGTTAAGTATAGGATCTGCCCTAATCCTTCGTTTTGCAGTTTCTACAAAGTTGCTACGCTTCAGTCTTCCCTTTCCAAAACCATTAAATCTGTTGTACATAGGGTGGTCTGTCAATCTTCTAAATTTTTCTGCTTGTTGCTGGGCTCTGCTATCTCTTCTATCCTGCATTGGTTGTAAACAAGTGATCTTTTCTAGTTCATTAATAGGCGTTGTCTTCAGGCTTCCAGTTATGATTCGCATTCCTTGGTTTTGGACTCTACTTATTTTGTTAAAGTTTGACTTAGCTGCTGTTGCCCAAGCTGCAATGCCATATTCCAGTACTGGCCTCACCCGTCCAGTATATAACTTCTTGAGAACTTTCTCATCTGCTCCCCACGTTGTACCAGCAAGCTTTTTCATGATTGCCATTCTCTGCCTTGCTCTTGTTCGATTTTTCTCAACCTGTGTCTTCCATGTCAGGCGACGATCAAAGGTGACTCCTAGATAGTTTGGATTTTCTTCATGGCGCAATATTTTTCCATTCAATACCAGCTTAGGTTGCTGAGTTTTATTTGAGAGGGAGAACACTGTGCATGTTGTTTTCTCCTCACTTATCTTCACTAGCCATGATTTTGACCAGTCCTCTAGCGCTAATAAGGCTTGCTGTATTCTGCTGTTAGCTGTACTAATATATTCTTCAGATGTCCATATGGCTAGGTCATCTGCAAAGGAGGATGTGTGTACTCTGGCTGGAAAATTTTCTGTGATGACATTTATATATGCTAGGAATAATGTTGGTGAAAGAACTCCTCCTTGGGGGACACCTTGCTCCAGCAGCATCATTTTGCTTGTTTGTCCTTGTACTTTTGTCCTGGCAGTTCTGTTCTCAAGGTAGTGGCTGATCCATTTATACATTTTTCCACAAACATGCATGTTTTGCAGTTTTACTTTCAGTCCTTCCTTCCATACTTTATCAAATGCTTTTTCTAAATCTATCCAGGCGGCTAGTGTGTGCTTTTTCTCTTGGAAGGCATCCTCTATTTCCTGAGCTATATAGGTTATTTGATCTTCAGTGGATCTGTACTTTCTGAATCCTGCTTGGTGTGGTGTTAATAGTTTGTTTTCTTCCAGATGCCATGTTAGCCTGCCATTGATAATGCGTTCCATTAATTTTCCTACACAGCTAAGTAGACTGATAGGTCGATAGCCATTTGGTTCTTCCAGGTCTTTTCCTTTCTTTGGGACTGGTATTAGTATAGCTTCCTTCCATGCCTGTGGGACTATTCCTCTCTTCCAGCTGTTATTTAGGACTGCTAGTAGTTTCTTCTTTGCCTTGTTGCCTAGTCCTATTAGCATTTCATTTGTGATTCCATCCTTTCCTGGTGATTTCTTCTTTTTTAGGGTATTCATTGCCTGTTCCATTTCTTCCATTGTTAGATTTGCCATCATATATTCTGCTGCTGTCTCTGTATTTCTATGATGTATCTCTTTGTCTTTGATTGCTTTCTTCTGTTCGGTTGTAATATCAATGTGGTTTGCATTTGCATAGTGTTCCATTAGTGCATTTGCAGCCTTTTTTCCTGTAAGCAAGGCATTTCCTTGTTTAATTGTTATTTGTTTGTTTCTAGGTCCTTCATTGTTCATGGCTTTCACTAGTTTCCATAGTTTGTTTCCATCCCTGTCAAAATTCAGGTTTTCTGTTTTTTCCCTCCAACAATCTCTTGTTGTTTGATTTACTGTTCTTTTATATTTTGCTGAGATGGCTTTGAGAGAGATATTCGCTTCAATTGTTTGTTCTCTCTCTGCTGTCTTCCTGGCATCTTCAACTTTGTCCTCCAAACTTTGTAGTTCTTCAGTCCAGTATGGTTTGTAATTTTTCCTCGCTCCTCTAGGAATGGACTCAGTGGCTGCCTGTATTATCGCTCTGTTTAGACTTTCCACCATTTGCTTTATGTTGCCATATCGTGTATTTATGTTTTCACAATATTTGTCTGTTAGTATGGCAAATCTGTCCCAATCTGCTCGTTTGTAATTCCAGCGGGGCAAGGGCTTTTGCTCCTGTGGAACATATTCCATATTCATTACAAGCTTGATTGGTCTGTGGTCACTACCTGCTAATTGGTCCAGCACATGGCGATCGATTTTGTGGAGGATGTCTCCTGTGCAGAAAGCTAAGTCTGGAGTAGAAGTGGTAAGCCATCTTCTGGAGTAGAAGCTCGGTGTGTCATCCGCTTTGTTGAGTAGATGGAGATTTGAGTCTATTTCCCAGTCCTCCAATTCATCTCCTCTTTTGTCAGTATCTGGGTATCCCCATCTTTCTGAACGGCTATTAAAGTCTCCGACAATAATGCAGTTTGTGTCAGTTATTTTCATGTTTGAGAGTGTAAGGTCCTTATCTGCTGGGCTATACAGATTGTAGATTCTTATTTTCACGTCCTTTATCATTATATCAACACCTATAATTTCTGTTTGGTTGTCAGAGATCACAGATACTTCGCTGCAAGGTATTGTATTTCGTGTAAGTATTAGAACTCCTCCTTTATGTCCTTCGCGGTCGAAACGTGTGGCCTGATATCCTCTGACTGAAAATTTGCGATTGGCATTGAGGTGTGTCTCTTGAATGCATGCCACATCTATTCTATTGTGATAGCACGAAGATGAGAGATGAGAGAGAGAAGTGGAGGAGGAGAGAATAAAGAATTGAAAGATAAAGATTGTCCGTCTTCCGGTTGTAGAGATAACCACTGAATTGTGATTACCCTTGGTTTTATCTACCAACCTCACAAGTATACAGGTATGCAGGTCACGAATACAACACTATCCTAACCGACAATAGTACAGGCACTCATAAGAATAAGCTAACACTGAACCAAGTTTATTTGCTTCTCAAAAGACATTACAAAGTATACAAAGTGTCGTGCGGTAATAATTCAAACAATTATGGAAGAATGCTGTCAGGTAACTAGCATCGAGGTAATACCATCAAACTAAGGAATTGCACGCAATTAAACCAATAGCTAGTCACATATCAATCAGGAGAATATAATAATAAAGTATGCAAGTCTGACAAGAAAGTATATAAATCTACTAAGGATGCACACAACCAACTTCCACCGTCAAATGACCGCCCACTAGTTTACCCAGGCAATCGATCAAGCGACAACCTGAAAATTTAACAAAAAGACACCCTTGACTATGTGAACAGTATCATCGGGTGTCATCAACCTACTGCTCACCCTTGTCTTCAGCTATGTGTATTGACATCGGGTTAGTGATATTCCATCACTGCCTGGGCGGTCGTACACCACCAACCAGTGTTCCCTGATGCCAACATCAACCCATAAATCCCCAAACACTTCAACATGTGTAATAATTATGTGACCTTATTACAATATCCACGCCGAAACTGACAGTCTTTCCACAGTGGACAGACACATATAATTCGGCAGTGGGACAACCCTCAACAACAACTCCCGATCCGCTTGCCCACACTGGCCGGGTTTCCCCGCGCCAGACACATAACACAACAGCTGATAACTGGTCGTCACATTTCAACAACTACATCAGGCAACCCCCAACAACAACACTTTTGTCCCCGAGGCCGACAACACAATACGCCAGTGACATGTACTAGGGCCATGTCTCATTGTCATTGGCGCCATCGTCGTCCTCAATAGCATGTGTATATTCATTCTCAACAACATAAATTCCCCTTGTCATTAATCACAAAACAATCAACACATCATAAACATAGCAATCGATCAATAATAACCTGTATCCCCTAGTGACTCCAACTCCCATAACGTCATCATCCTTGCGTATATCCTAGCCATTATCATTAACAACATAACTCTACATCATTAACAATATCATTGCAGTTTGGTACCCCAACAGTAATTATAAGACAACAAGATGGGACACCGGTACTGCCCACCAATCACATATATGAAATGCTCTTTCACACTAAAACTCCTACAATCATTACAATCTTTTGCAGTACATAAGTCCACTCATGATTACCCATCATTATGGGCCGTCAACATCGACTACATAAACCCACACAACTATTAACACAAACCCATGTTGACAACATAGATTAATATCACGCCTAACAACACCCTAGTTATGATAATTGATAAACGTGCCTCTTCGTCCATCCCCGCAGTATAGTTTGTCGTCTTTATAAGCCAATCTCCTTCAATATTCAGCTCTTGAAGTATGGACGCACGTTTCCTTTTCTCTACCCAGGATATATCCCCCCAATCTGTCTGTAACGTTTATATCCAAAGGCATTCCTGTCCCCTTCAGCTCACTTAGTGCTCGTCCAGTTGTATCTATTCACCGCTCTCTATTTCCCTATCTCGCCTTATAGTATTAAAGCCATTTAAGCCTTTTACCCCCGAGTCTCCATGAAGGTCCGAACCCGCTACTTTTAGGTTATACTGCTAACCAGTTGTATGCTCTATTTTCTCCGCCGCAGTCTGACCCCGATTCAACTCTGCCGGGCCGGCAACAATACAAGCACATTCTTTCATCTGCAGGCTTTGCTCCAAGCGCGGTCCATTCATCCGCTGTATTCACCTGGCCTCATTGAATGGCTTGACCTAGTGGTCGCGTCTCGTACTCCCCGTGTTTGTTTATATCTTGCCTTTCATTCCATATTTACATGTTGCACTCGCCTAGTTCTCATTAATTGTGTACGTCTAATTGCTTGGTTACATGAACATACATAGTTTATCCACACTCTGCTTATCTAACCGATTAATATGACTCCCAACACTCTATTTCGGCCATTTAAATATAGGTCATATGCAGGACTTCGCATTCAGTCTTGATCCCTGGTCGACTGCTCATAATTATTTGGTAAGCTTACCTATGGTAGTTTGCTATAGCTCTCTAAACTAAGATACCTGATTATAATATACAATTAAACTAATTAGGTCTAAGTCTTATGTCAACTTACATTCAACTTCTGCCATCCAGTGGGTTTTCTGGTCGTCCTTCTGGGTTTCATTTGTCTCGGCCCAATCAATCGCTTGTCGTGGATCCCACTTGACCTTTCCGTCCTATCTGACTTTTAAGTCTGCTGTGTGGTTCCGACTACCTCGTCTTTCTCTGGCTAATGTACGTCGTGTTCGACTTTTAGCCATCCATTACGACCCAAGAGCTGTTCCTTTAGCTTTTTAGACGTTGGTCCTTCGTAGCAATCAATATATTATTTTGGGCGGCACTTTCTTCCAACACTCAAGTCCGTGTCTTGCTCTGATCCTCAGGCGTATCTGCCCGATCATAAATTCCACAGCCCTCTTGGTCTCAACAGCCCTTCGAGTATCTGCACTCGGCTGTCTAGAACTCGCTTATCTTCTCCAAATGCTTCTCTGTCCCGCGTATATATATATACCGCTTAATTTGGCGGTTCTTTCTGGCATCACGTGACATTGCTGTCCCTTGTCCTCCAATCAGTACCTCGCGTACCCTGCTTAATTTGCATACTACTATCATATCAGTAACCCAAATCTACATTGTCTCTGAAGTTCATGGTCCTGAGTTTATCGTCCTTGTTTGAGTTCATGCTCTTTAAATTAGATTTCCCAGCTCAAGCACGTTCCCACTGCTATAAATCTGCCCCTCCGTTGTATTTCTTGCCCAAACTGACAGTTCCCGACAAAGCCTATGCTAAGTTTGGCTTCATGTTTCCTGAATTTCTCATTTCACTAACAACTAAAGGTAAACCGTCGGTCAGCGGGCTGCACTAGAGTCATTGCCCGACCACTCACTAATTTTGAACTTACTGGTCGGTGAACTCTTTGTCGAACCAAAAATATCCCAGTTAATGCTTTCCAGTAAACTCAGGCGCCTAGAGACAATGAAAGCATACTGTCTCATTATCTTTATGAAGACGCTGTGTCAGGGATTCTTTCTTGTTATAAACTCCTTCGGCATTCCACTGTAGTATGTTGAGTGTCCTTGGTATTTGGTCAATAGCTCTTAACCTACTCCTCTGTGCCTTGACTCCACAGCACAGGGGAAGGTGACCACCAGTAGTCATGGGTGGACCCCCTCGAGGCAGGGGGCCCGGCACTATCACCGCCTGATGGGACTTCACGGGATTAGCACCATAACGATTAATTTTCATCTGTGGCATCATGAAATGATAAAGTTACGTTGCACTTCTTTGTCAAGCTTGTGGCTCAGTACATCCGATTTCGACAAGCACTTTTCGGGATGCTTTCCCTAGCCTTTGACTGTCCCCAGTCTACCTACAAGGCAGCAGGTTTGTGCGTCACTTCGTCTGGTCCCTCTCCCTTGACCTGTCCGACATGGGTGACCCTACCAGTAGCAGTGCTACCGTCGGCATAGCTCTTGGGGTCATTGGAACGCGCAAGCCCCTCTACCTCGTCAAGGTGGACGCACGGCAGAGGGGGGCTTGGCTCATTCAATAGTATGATTGCCGGTGGTTCAGAAAGCAGTGGTAAACCATTGAACGTAAACTTGACAAGAAATCACAAACATTCAAAGTATGCTGGGGTTGAATGCGACGTCTTGTAAAGGGTAAGCAACAAGCTTTGTTTTTATATATCTCATGCAGCTTTTCATTGCATGTGATAATCTTCAATTTACCATTGAACGTTTTATCTGTATCTTCGGGTATCTTTCCAATCTCTCAGCAACAAACTTGCAGTTATCTCCTCTCTGGAGTACGATTCCTCCGAATTCTTGCACACTGCAGTGTCTGCGTAATAACACCCCGCATATAGCGGATACCTACTGGCTACCCGAACAAATATACAAGGCCGGTCGGTCCCTCCACGAACCGCCGGCTTTCTCCTTCAGAAGTTTTGGCTGGACTCCATTATGCTAGTCTGGCCAGTTAATTCATGAACCTCCGCCTATCCCCTGCTGAAGCTCCAGCCCGACTAATGTACACTACAACACTTCGGGGAGGGAGAGGGGGGGGGGGGGGTAACCCGTACGAACAGTGTTGGTGCGGAATAGTGCAACTACAAATCGAGACTTTGCTAACACAAATATTTAAGA
>OY992878.1:146498901-146543901 GCA_963921405.1 Cepaea hortensis
TTAGTGCTTGATCGTCCGTAAACAGGAATTCTCTAATGGTGTAATGTGCAGATAGTTCTTATTCTGTGTTCTCGTCGCATGGTGCTCTTGCGGTCTCTGTTTGGCTGGTTTCTTTACATAAATTGTCTATAAAGGTTTTGAACAAGAGAGGGGACAGGACACAACCTTGCGTACTCCGGATCTTATGATGAAGGGTTCAGAGTGTCCTCCAGTTGCTCTCACTATGCACTCACTGTTGTTGTATAAGCTTCTACAAAGGTTTGTTAGATGTGTACTCACTGAATATTGTTTAAGGATTTCTCACAGCTTGTTTCTATCTACTCTATCAAACGCCTTTTCTTGGTCGACAAAGGCTAAGTAGAGTGTTTCATTAAATTCGATTGATTTTTCTATAAGTTTTCTAAGAGCAAAAATGGTATCTGTGCATCTTTTGTTTTTCCTAAATCCAAGTTGTGTTTCACTTAGCTGGGGTTCTATGGTTTGTAATCTTTTCTCAAGAATTTTGCAAAATATTTTCCCAGTATGACTCAAAGGGGAATGCCTCTGTATTGTGTGTAGTCACTTTTTTTGTCTTTGTTTTTCCAAATTGGGATAATTATGGCGTTTCCCCAGTCTTGTGGTGTCTGGTGTTCTACCCAAACCTGGTTGAATAGTCTATGTAGCCTTGCTGTTCCTACTTCTCTTGCTGCTTTAATTAGTTCATTTGGTATTTCATCTTGTCCCGGTGATTTGTTCAATGGGGCTAATCTGACGGCTTCTATAATTTCTTCTTTCAGTATGTCTGGTTCTAGTTCTTCGGTGGCATCCAGACCACCAACAACCGACATCTGTGGAGAGGCATGAAATTTGTCGTGGTGGAAGATGATAATTATTATAAGTTTAAGTTCGATACCAAGTGCTGTTTGTTGTTGATTCTGTCAATACATCATTTTGTAATTGACAGCACAGAGGATATCCTGTTAAACCAGTTCAATTTTGTGTTTATTTAGTCCACGTGCTCAAATTGTTGACATAGATAGAGAATAGGACGATGTTGTTTCCCGAGTCTGTTATTGTCCGTCCTAAGGTCAGTACCGTGGTGGTCGTTGTTGGGTTGATTCTTTCGCTATCTGATAGTCTGGTTCTCTTACTCTCAACGTATGAGACTTTGAAGCGGGTATGTTGGTGTAACGGTTTGGAATTTCCGCTAATAATGTCTCCAGTCACGAAAGAGGAAATACACAGCACTTGCCTAGTAGAACTGCACAGGGTGGGTCCGACCAGCCCATGAACAGATCCGTGGTGTAAGTAATCTAAGTAAAGGACAATTTTATACGCCTTGATGAGTGTTTGGCATATGGTGCTGGCGCCATATTTTATTAACCATCACTCGATTTGTCATGTACAGAGTGTATTTGTAACGACTGTGCAACGTTTGAAAATATTGCCGGTCCACGTTTTGTATTCACCTATTATGTTGCATAAACTTTACAGAGGGTAAATACAAAACTTGGACCGACAATACTTTTAAACACTGCACAGCCATTAAAAATACACCCTATATTAAATATCACACTTTTACTTTCCAGGAGGCTAAGTCCACCTGGGAAGCCAGGCCATGTTTCTTTAAATATGTATCGATGGTGTTCGAACACATGACCTTCTTGTTGGCAGGCCAGTATTCTAGCCACAGCTAGAATTAAGAACTTCTTGCCGTCGCTCAATATCCACTGTGTACTCACAGATTATAGCGAGGTCTGTAGGACATTAGTCTCCCCTGCACATTCTGGCTCAGCCTCCACTCCTGCAGCATGTTTTCAATGAACGTTTGGGCTCATTTCTGTCCCATCTGGCTGGGGGAAATAGATTTCATCCAAACCTCGTTTGCTGTCCCATCCAAGATCCTGCATGAGATTGAAACCCCAAGTTTCAGCTGGATCACTAAGTGGAACGGAGCCAAAACTTCTAATGGAAGTAATCTTAGGAATTAGGGGGCTGTAAAACATTGCGAGTCCTTTATTCCGCATCATTGCCCAATTTATACCCAAATAGACTTGTTGTCTGGCGAGCGTGCTAGCGAAGTTAGTAGCGAACTGCGCTTGTGACGTTATGAGCACGGTCGGACATGGGTTTCTTCTTCTTCTTCTGCGTTCATCCGGATTTTTTTTTTCGGATGTGACTGCGTTGTGCCTGTTTACAGCAGAGCTGCGTGCTTGCGCCGTCAGGCCGACACATCCGACTTCTGCGGGCATTTGTTGACCGGGTTAACCTTCCCGGGGGTTTCTTAGGACGTTTAACTCTCAATGTTGTGGTGTTATCCCCCATCCTAGCTGGCCCATACAGAACAGCCAAAGACATCCTGGTCAACCCTCAAGGGAAGGCAGGGGTAGACCATGGGCATTCCCCGGCATCCAAGGAGGCTTCCATACTTGCAGAGCCATCACACAGCGCTCTGGTACTGGGCTCACCCAAGGAATCGTCACGTCCTGCACATGGCTGCTTAGCCTCACTTCCGTATATTGGGCCTTCCGTTCACCATAGGCTGTTCCTCCGGAAACCAGAAGAATGTAGTCTGCAGATGACATCCACACAGTGAGCTTTCGATTCAGACTTTCCACATAATGGATTTGCTATCCAAGCAATATTCCATTTCGTGCCACTAGGACACTTTTTCCACCTTTTATGAAGCCCACACAGTGAGCTTTCGATTCGGACTTTTCACGTAATGGATTTGCTATCCAAGCAATATTCTATTTCGTGTCACTAGGACACTTTTCCACCATTTACGAAGCCCACACAGTGAGCTTTTGATTCGGACTTTCCACGTAATGGATGTGCTATCCAAGCAATATTCCATTTCATGCCTCTGGGACGCTTTCCGACATACCTGTGGTATGAAGTGTGGCAGTCTAAATACATCTTCATGCACCTTTAGATGTCAACCTGAATGTAGTTAAAGTAAGCTGTAGTCAACTTGAGCTTGTTGATATCTCCATAGAGCTTGTCCTCAAATGAAGCAGGCATGGGCCAAAATATCTTTCTCTGTTCTGCATATATTGGGCACTCCTGCAGCAAATGTTTAGCTGTCATTTTACCAGTTCCACAATTACATTCATCGGTATCTCCTATCTTTAGTTTATTGAACAAGTGGTGTTTCAGCCTGTTATGTCCTGTGCGGAGTCTGAAGATTGCTTCTTGTTCTCTTCGGTCGAGTTTGTAATATGCATCATCCTTCTGGTGGCCTGGATGCTCTGATTCCCATTTGGTTCTATAAGTGCTTTTTATCAACCTTTTTGCCTCATTATAGGTTATGTCTATGTCAGGCTGTGGTAATCGTCCACCCTCTTTTGCTAGTCTGTCAGCCTCTTCATTTCCAGGTATGCTGCAATGTGATGGGATCCACTGTATTACAACTTTTTTGGATTTCTGGCATAGACCATGGAGTGCTGCTCTTAGGTCAGCTAGTTCTGTGCTGTTTTTGCTCTTCAGTATTGAGACAGCTGACTTTGCATCTGTGAAGATAGCTATTTGCTTCTCTTTATTTTCCTCCATCAAGAGCATTTCTGCTGCAGTTTTCAAAGCCTCTACCTCCGCTTTGAAGTTACTTGAAAATTGTCCAGTTGCCACTGACTGTTTTTATCACTCCATTTTTTAAATTAAGGAGAATTCCTCCTCCTCCATTTTTAATTGAATCTTTGGCTGATCCATCTGTATATGCATGGGTCCAATTGCTGCTTGGGTAATGTTCTTTTATGTAGTTGAGGGTTATTTTTCTTCTTTCGGTTTCATTCTGAGTGTTCTTTTTCTCAATACCAGGAATGTTTTCTATCATCTCAGGCAGTTGCTGCTGTCTCCAAGCTGGGAGGTTGTGTGCATTGTAAATGGGCTTGACTGTTGATATGTTAAGTAAGGGATCTGCCCTAATCTTTCGTTTTGCAGTTTCTACAAAGTTGCTACGCTTCAGTCTTCCTTTTCCAAAACCATTAAACCTGTTATACATAGGGTGGTCTGTCAATCTTCTAAATTTTTCTGCTTGTTGCTGGGCTCTGCTATCTCTTCTGTCCTCCATTGGTTGTAAACAAGTGATCTTTTCTAGTTCATTAATAGGCGTTGTCTTCAGGCTTCCAGTTATGATTCGCATTCCTTGGTTTTGGACTCTACTTATTTTGTTAAAGTTTGACTTAGCTGCTGTTGTCCAAGCTGCAATGCCATATTCCAGTACTGGCCTCACCCGTCCAGTATATAACTTCTTGAGAACTTTCTCATCTGCTCCCCACGTTGTACCAGCAAGCTTTTTCATGATTGCCATTCTTTGCCTTGCTCTTGTTCGATTTTTCTCAACCTGTGTCTTCCATGTCAGGCGACGATCAAAGGTGACTCCTAGATAGTCTGGATTTTCTTCATGGCGCAATATTTTTCCATTCAATACCAGCTTAGGTTGCTGAGTTTTATTTGAGAGGGAGAACACTGTGCATGTTGTTTTCTCCTCACTTATCTTCACTAGCCATGATTTTGACCAGTCCTCTAGCGCTAATAAGGCTTGCTGTATTCTGCACTAATATATTCTTCAGATGTCCATATGGCTAGGTCATCTGCAAAGGAGGATGTGTGTACTCTGGCTGGAAAATTTTCTGTGATGTCATTTATATATTCTAGGAATAATGTTGCTGAAAGAACTCCTCCTTGGGGGACTCCTTGCTCCAACAGCATCATTTTGCTTTTTTGTCCTTGTACTTTTGTCCTGGCAGTTCTGTTCTCAAGGTAGTGGCTGATCCATTTATACATTTTTCCACAGACATGCATTTTTTGCAGTTTTACTTTCAGTTCTTCCTTCCATACTTTATCAAATGCTTTTTCTAAATCTATCCAGACGGCTAGTGTGTGCTTTTTCTCTTGGAAGGCATCCTCTATTTCCTGAGCTATATAGGTTATTTGATCTTCAGTGGATCTGTACTTTCTGAATCCTGCTTGGTGTGGTGTTAATAGTTTGTTTTCTTCCAGATGCCATGTTAGCCTGCCATTGATAATGCGTTCCATTAATTTTCCTACACAGCTAAGTAGACTGATAGGTCGATAGCCATTTGTTTCTTCCAGGTCTTTTCCTTTCTTTGGGACTGGTATTAGTATAGCTTCCTTCCATGCCTGTGGAACTATTCCTCTCTTCCAGCTGTTATTTAGGACTGCTAGTAGTTTCTTCTTTGCCTTGGTGCCTAGTCCTATTAGCATTTCATTTGTGATTCCATCCTTTCCTGGTGATTTCTTCTTTTTAAGGGTATTCATTGCCTGTTCCATTTCTTCCATTGTTAGATTTGCCATCATATATTCTGCTGCTGTCTCTGTATTTCTATGATGTATCTCTTTGTCTTTGATTGCTTTCTTCTGTTCGGTTGTAATATCAATGTGGTTTGCATTTGCATAGTGTTCCATTAGTGCATTTGCAGCCTTTTTTCCTGTAAGCAAGGCATTTCCTTGTTTAATTGTTATTTGTTTGTTTCTAGGTCCTTCATTGTTCATGGCTTTCATTAGTTTCCATAGTTTGTTTCCATCCCTGTCAAAATTCATGTTTTCTGTTTTTTCCCTCCAACAATCTCTTGTTGTTTGATTTACTGTTCTGTTATATTTTGCTGAGATGGCTTTGTGAGAGATGTTCGCTTCAATTGTTTGTTCTCTCTCTGCTGTCTTCCTGGCATCTTCAACTTTGTCCTCCAAACTTTGTAGTTCTTCAGTCCAGTATGGTTTGTAATTTTTCCTCGCTCCTCTTGGAATGGACTCAGTGGCTGCCTGTATTATCGCTCTGTTTAGACTTTCCACCATTTGCTTTATGTTGCCATATCGTGTATTTATGTTTTCACAATATTTGTCTGTTAGTATGGCAAATCTGTCCCAATCTGCTCGTTTGTAATTCCAGCGGGGCAAGGGCTTTTGCTCCTGTGGAACATACTCCATATTCATTACAAGCTTGATTGGTCTGTGGTCATTACCTGCTAATTGGTCCAGCACATGGCGATCGATTTTGTGGAGGATGTCTCCTGTGCAGAAAGCTAAGTCTGGAGGACTTGGGTTTGACACATGGGCTCATTGCTGGCCAAAGTGAGAGAAAGTTCCTCCTTGCTCTCAGGCCTACAAAATGTGATGACGCTGTTATTTAAAAGGCATATGGCGGGAAACTGCTTCAATACAACAACAACAACAACAACAACAACAACAACACAACAACAACACGAAAAATTTGTCAGTTATTTTATTCAGTCTGGAAACTGATATTACATGTTTGAACACTTCATGGAGTCTCCATGGCGAATTGGTTACACAGCTTGCCGCGCGCTCTGAAAGTTGTAGATTGGATTCCTGGTCATGTCGTTCCGTTCAAGAGTGCAATTTTATCTGAGATCCATAGGTGGGTCGTTGCTAACGCTTCGGAGTTTATGCTTTGCGCAACGCTTTCGGCCGGGGGATCTGTGGGAAGAGACCGAGCCATATGCGATAAAACCCGGTGCAATGAAGTCGGCCATCTTACCTTTGCAATCCATCAAACCTTTTGAATATGTCAATCCACTATACCTCTAGCATTTTCCCTGCCCATGATCTTAATCTTGAAAAATTAATGTGGTGGTTTCCCTTAGTTTTCCGTATCTAACCTGGTTGTTTTAAAGTGGGATACCTGTTTATCTGTAGCTGTCGTAGCCGATCCTTTTCTTAATCCCGCGCACCATGTTCCACATCAGCTGAGGGCAAGATGGAAGAAGGCCGCTTTGTGTTAATATTTAACTATGGTATGAGCGTCCGTGGTGTAGGAACCAATGACAAACTAAATGTAAATATTGCATTTCCTTTGCAGAGCGTTGCGATAAACCCCAGGATTATTTGTTCTGGCATATTTATGTTCAGTAGTTTGGCAATTTACTGAAACCTTAGACCGAATCCACAATTTAAACTTTGCATGCGATTTACTGAAAACATAAATGATATCCTAAACTGAATAGGTTGAATCTACCTAAATCATACATTGAATTCTTAACACCGAGAAGTTTAAATTTACTGAAGGCGTATACTGAAACGTGAACACTGAAAACTGAACAATGAAGACGGAACACTGTGAAGTAATAATTTACTGAAGTTAATAGACAACTGGGTATCTTTCATGAAACATGTTGATGTTATTGCTCAGTATCACTTGACTTAATATTCTTGTGGATATTCTGTAGCTTTTAACATCTTCTCTCTCAAATTACAGGCTTCTTTGGCTGGTAGATTGATTATATATGTTATCCTCCTTATCTTCTGGGTTTTGGTTTTTACCTTGGTAGAATGTTTTGTCTGTTGGAGATATGCTTTGTAACTTGAATTTACTACCCCAGAACTGATAACAAGTCTCTCTCTCTCTCTCTCTCTCTCTCTCTCTCTCTCTCTCTCTCTCTCTCTCTCTCTCTCGCTCTCTCTCTCTCGCTCTCTCTCTCTCTCGCTCTCTCTCTCTCTCTCTCGCACTCTCTCTCTCGCGCTCTCTCTCTCTCTCTCGCTCTCTCTCTCTCTCTCTCTCTCTGTTTTGTTTTGTTTTGTTGTTATTGTTGTTTTCTCTTTACTCGCTTTTAACTCAAACGTAGTCCATACACTTGCTACTACTTCTACTGCACAGAACTGATATTTGCGTGTGGGTTAGCTTTCTCTGTTACCAGTGTCCCTCGCCACCAAGCCAGTTCAATCAGACTTCTGAAGTACTTGTAATTTACGACCTCATGTCAAGGACGAAAAGTCAACATTTTAATCCAATTGACCCGTGTAGGGGTCGAACCCGCTACCACGGCAATAGCGCACAGGATATTTAAAAACGAGCGTTCTCATCCATTCGGTCATGTTGACAATTCAGTCTCTTAATATAATGAACAGACTTGGAGAATGTGCTCTGAAGTTTATGGTCCTGACTTGGATAAGCAATTGAGGCTCTGTAGCCTTTAGCAAGATGAAAAACATACTGACCAATAAAAAGAGTTCAATTGTAACGAGAAAAAGACTGTTGAGGTGATACATAGAGCCTATACTTTTGTATGGGTGTGAAACTTGGACAATGAGCATCCAAGCTGAAAAATATCTGATGGCTGTAGAAATGTGATTTCTGAGGATAATGCAAAGAATTCCATGGACAGACAGAAAAACAAATGACCAAGTACTACAGGAAACAAATGAAAATCGTAAATTGATTGGAGAAATTAGACATAGACAGTCAAAATTGTTGGTCACGTTATGAGAAGAAATAAATTGAGAACGTGACAACAACTGTCAAGATCGAGGGGAAGAGAACAAGGTGAATGCAGAGAAGTAAATACCTGGATGGCTTGGCCAACTAATATGGTCGAGACAAGAAAACTGAGCTGATCCAGGACTCTGGTGATCGAGTGAGATGGCGAATCATGACCGCCCAAGCTTATCGACATGGCACATGATGGATGGATAATCAGGCCAACAAGCAGGTCGCGTAGACAAGTTTGACAGACTTGTGTACTGCTTCTCGTATGCATTATTAATCCGGCTGTTGTCATGTGAGCGGATGATACTTTGACGGCTTGGGCCCACAGGTCCATTAATCTATTGCTTCGTGGATGGACACCAAAGGTCACCCTGTCAGCGATATCATGACGACAAACAGAAATAAATTGTGACCTTTTTAGATGTTGTTTATTGATAATTAGCATTATTATTATTTTGTATTGGGTTATTCGTGTTATCGTTTTTATTATGCTGATGTTGTTATCATCAGCTGAGTTGATACCGAACGCCAAGGAGTGATATCTCAGGAGGGACACACAAGAACCAGTTAGCAGGGCGCATGATGTTGATGATGATGATGATGATGATGATGATGATGATGATGATGATGATGATGATGATGATGATGATGATGATGATGATGATGATGATGATGATGATGGGACGCAGAGGTGTTTCCAAGGCACCAGGGCCGGTTATATACTGGCCAAGACCTATTGACGCGTCCTTGTCGAGCGTCCTGGGCAACAGGTCCCTTCAGGGTCCTGGCTAAAGTCAGTAGGATCGCCGATTCCTCCGAAGTCGGAGAGTGTCTGCCTGTATGGAGTGGAACCACCAGTCTGCACACCAATAAGCCAGACATGGGACAACGGATACTCACGCAAACCTCAGGTCCTGTATGACATCACACTGATGTTGGACAACAGGATGCCTTCATCCGACATACAGGACTTCACGTTGGAGCTCAAGCCAACGAACACAAGCAAGCAAGCATGATGATAATGATGATGATGATGATGATGATGATAATGATGATGATGATGATGATGATGATGATGATGATGATGATGATGATGACGATGATGATGATGATGATGATTATGATGATGATGATGATGATGATGATGATGATGATGATGATGATGATGATGATGATGATGATGATGATGATGATGATGATGATGATGATGAGGATGATGGTGGTGGTGGTGGTGGTGGTGATGATGATGATGATGATGATGATGATGATGATGATGATGATGATGATGATGATGATGATGATGATGATGATGATATTATAATTGTTGGCGTTTCGGTAAAAAGTGTTATGGCTCTCGGTTCTAAGTTTAACTGTCCCGTCGATGGGTGTTGGTGTGCCTTTATGTCAAGTTACAGATTCCGTAGAATTCGCTTTTATAGCAGTGGAAATGAGAGGCATCAATAAACATCACAGTAGATGGGGATATACTAGAACTAGCAAAATGTAACTCCTATCTTGAACATGTACATGTAATAACTCATGATGACAGGGGTGCCACAGAAATCAAACAGAGAATAGGAATGGCCAAAAATGTTTTCAAAACCATGAAATTACTATTAATATCTAGAGAGATTAACAACGTATTAAATCTGAGAACTGTCCAATGTTATGGTTATTCAACATTGCTATATGACGTAGAAGTCTGAACAATGAACAAGCATTTAGAACATCGAACAGAGGCTCTGGAGATGTGGAGATACAGAAGAATATGTCGTATTTCATGGAGACAAAAAGAATCAAATACAGAGGTTCTAGCTGGTAATGAAAAGGAAGTTGATGGACGAAATAAAAAAGAGACAAGTGAAATATTTAGGTTATGTTAAAAGACATATACTCTTATAAAAACCATACTGGAGGGCAAGGTTGAAGGCAAGCGAGAAAAAAGGCAGACAGCGATACAACTGGGAAGAGAGCATCAAGAGATGGACGAACGGCAGTCTGACAGAATGTACAATTAAGACGAGAGACAGACAGTGTTGGAGATCCATTTCAGCTAACCTTCATTGCTGAGATGACACCTGACTGATTGATTTATTGATTTGTTGATTGATTGGCTGGATATTAATTTATTTATTTTCCCTATTATTTCACCACCGTTATTTATGTTCACCGGTATTGAGTAATGTGTGTACACTGTGTCTATGTTTGTTTTCTCTCTCTCTCTCTCTCTCTCTCTCTCTCTCTCTCTCTCTCTCCCTTTCTCTCCCTCCCTTCCTCCCTCTATCTCCTTCTCTCCTTCCCTCTCTCTCTTATCTCTCTTCGTCCATCTGCCCTTTCTTTCTCTATTCTCCATCCCTCTCCCTCTCCCATCTCTCTCTCTCTCTCTCTCTCTCTCTCTCTCTCTCTCTCTCTCTCTCTCTCTCAGGAGCACACTAACTGTTTCATTGTATATTGCCATGCCGTGCTGCAGTCGTGATTTCTCTTTATGAAAATTAACGCACCTTAGACTGGAGCCTTCTGACAGTGCAATACCTCAAACCCATGTAGAAACGTCATCACTCTAGACCTAATCTAATTTGTGCTGAATCTTGAACTGGTTATATCCTACATGCATCTCCCCAAATGTAACGTTTCAGTACCCAGCTTGCATATCCCACTTGTTTCTGAGCTTGCAGAGGAGAAGAGAGAGCTATGTCCCAGCGACCGATGGCTGCCACTGGATAATATCATTCCGTATGACTGTACAATGTCTTTGACGACATCAATCCATTTTCTTCTAGGACGCGCTGTTGCGCTAGTATAAAATCTACTTTGGTGTGGGGGTCATTGCTGGTAACTGATTATATTGCATTCTAATGTGATGGTCATAAGATCTTCTACCTTTCAATGTGTGTGGCAAAGGGGTTGATCCCACAGCCTGTCTGATTAACATCATTTCTTACTCGGTCTCGGATAGTTAATTTCGCAGCTCTTTTCGGGCCACCTTATCTCGCAGGTTTTGAGTTTGCATATGTGTTTTGGATAATGTCCCAGACTTACATTGATTGCATAGGGCCTGTCGCCAATCTTGCCTGTTGTCACCAAGTTTCTCGATTATTTCATCTCATAATGTTTCCAAAAAATTGTGACTCTCTAGTCTAATTTATTTAATCAAGTTACGGTTTTTATCTGCTTCTTGTAGGACTTTCTCATTGATTTTTCTGTCCGTCCCTATTATTCTTTGCATTTACCTCACATTTCCACAACCATCAGATGTTTCTTCAGCTTGTCTGCTCATGTCCACGCCTCACATCCATGCAAAAGTACAGGTTCTATGTAGCATCTCAACACTCCTTTTCTCATTGCAATTGACATATTGTTATTGGTTAGTATGTTTTCCATCTTGCCATGGCGATTCTTGATCTAATCTCTTCAAGGCACCTCCCAACAGACGTTATGACTGATCCGAGATATTTGTACCGGTTCACTTGTTTCACTTGTTCTGCCATGCCATGTTAATATAGTGTTTTTCTTCTCCTCCAACAATATTCACAAAATTCTTCTCAAAGATCACATCTAAACTCCCTCCAGGCTTACAGTGAGTTTAAAGGGAAGCTTAGTGGACTTCATTGCACCGGGTTTCATCTCAAATGGCTCGGTTTCTTTCCGCAAGGCGACTTGCCGAAAGCGTCGCACAGATTAGCTCCAATTATGCCTCTCAAGAGTCCGGGAGAAAATTACACCCGTGAACCGAATTACTTCGTCTAGAATCGAACCCACAATATTCGGAGTGCGACACACGCGACTTAACCACTTTGCCACGGAGCCGCCTTCACCACTTCCGGTTTCTACACAACAGTATTACTTACTATATGGTGTATTTTTAATGACTGTGCATTCTTTGAAAATATTGCCGGTCCAAGTTTGGTATTCACCCTCTGTAAAGTTCATGCAACATAATAGGTAAATACAAAGCTTGCACGGGTAATATTTTCAAACACTGCACAGTCATTAAAAATACACCCTGTAATGAACAATTGTAGTTATACAGACTGGAGTTTTTCCCAACTTACTCTTTGGGAAGACCCGGGTTCGAATCCTAGGTAACGTGTGTGTGTGTTTTTTGTTTTTTTTTCTGTCGGGGCAAAAAGAAAACTCTAACCTGCACAGTTCGCAGCGACTGCACTAGCCAGGCGGCCTTAATTTCGCACACACACACACACACACACACACACACAGAGAGAGAGAGAGAGAGAGAGAGAGAGAGAGAGAGAGAGAGAGAGAGAGAGAGAGAGAGAGGGGCGTATAACCCAGATAAAGTCCAACATTACAACTACAAAACTGTAGAAGACCTGCATGCGAAGTCCCCGTTCTGCACCGATAGACACGTTTAATGAATTGAAACGCTTATTTTTCAACTGGCTTCCAGGAACAACGTGTTTCCAAGGAGAACTCTGGAACGTACATAAAATAATTAAAGACTAGTGATTAAACTTCTAGTGGGGGGAGGGAAGGGGAACACTCTGGTGAAAAGATACACAGCAGTTTAACATATTTTTATAATATTTGTTTCTGTTAGTTGCTTTCTTAATCATTATAAATAACTATTTTCAAGCAGTGCAATGTATGTAGTTAACAACGGAAATTTCGCACACGGAACTTATCCTTATCTCTTTATTCACTACCGACTTTTCTTTACGAAATCCATCTTGGTAATTTTTTCGTGGCATTCCAGTCCTTCTGTCTTGCACAATGCTTCTCTTCTGCCCTTTTCTGTTTTAAAACTTGTCGATCTCACTACGTCTGAATATAAAAGTAGTCATTTGTGTTATCCGTGTGTTATTGTTTTTATTTTTTCCCGTTGACGAAGACTTCGGTTGAAACGTTCGCCAATATCAGTGTGTGTTTTTCCAGTTCTTGAGCTTCCTAGTCATATTTTGTATGTTTATTCCGATTCTTCTGCTCCGAAGTCTGGCTGTTAATATTTCTTTGGTAATTGTTTTTTGTTGTTCTTCGTGGGTCTGATTCATACAACAAAACTGATTCATACATCAGTACTGATTCATACAACAATACTGATACATACAACAAGTACTGATTTATACAACAATACTGATTCATACAACAGTACTGTTTCATACAACAATAGGCCTACTGATTCATACAAGTACTGATTTATACAACAATACTGATTCATACAACAGTACTGATTCATACAACAATACTGATACATAGAAAAGTACTGATTTATACAACATTACTGATTTAACGTTAGATCTAAATAGTCTAACTTTGGTACAGTTCCCGTGTCCTTTCATTTCCACACAGTTTTTAGCATTATAAAAACACCCCTTCACGATTTGTCTTCTCATTCTGGTAATTTTATTTTTTTACTACCGAGTGTAAACTTGCTTATAATATTAGTCTGGGGTTGCTCCTGCAAACATGCAACAAGAGAGTGAATAGAATAAGACAACAGAAACTCTTCTTCGTCACAGTTAAACAGTCTACATTGGTACTCTTTCTGTTTTTTACGATTTCCACAACTTTTCTACTAACATTATGAAAACACCCCTTCACCTTTTGTCTTCTCATAGTCGTGTCTGATTTTCATAACTCTTTTTGTTTTCCCTGTAATGAATAGAAGAAGACATAACAGAAATCCATATCCGCACATGTTTACTTAACATTCATTACGTAGAAATTGAATACAGATTTGTTACTAGGGTGCGTATACTCTAATTTTCTCCCTCCATCTTCATTTCCTCAGTGCCAGGTTCAACTTAACGATACTCCCCTGATTCCGGGGAGATCACCTGTTGCCAGATTGGCTAATTAACGCTTACTCGGGTGTATCAAAATATTTGCTATGACGTTTCGCGTGAAGCGCGGTTTCCTCCTTAATGAGCTAATCTGGTTCGAACATTTCAGCGAGGCAAAGGTCGAAATATTTAACCTTGGGTATGAAACGTCTACATCTGGTAACTGGGGAACTAATTTTTGCCTGTCCTTATTCAGGAGGCTGCGGTAGTGTAGTGGGTAGGCGTTCGAGTACCAGCTCGGTGGTCAAGAGTTAGTCATCATCGGCGGGGATTCGACTTTTTTTTTTTAATTGACCGGGGTTCTCTCAGGTTTACAAGTCTAAAGTGGGTACCAACAAATGTGTTTGGGAGTAAATGCTGCCAGCATAATGTTGACCTTCGTTGTGTCGATTGGACTATAAAAATATAGGTACAGTGAGCCCGTGTGTTGCCGGAGCACATACGGGGGAGCAAAGAATAGTAACACCGTTGCCTACCATGCACGTCGTAAGAGGCGACTAAGGGGGCTATGGTTCCGTCGCCCTGCTACTGAGTGAGTGCGTGGCGCGACACTGTGAGCTATGAATTTCGCATGGAATGCTTTTACATCTGTTCGCAGTTTGTAGCGTGTCAGAGTCTAACAGGGGACAGCGATGCAGGGACATCGTTGCAACCGCCAGGCGACTTAGCTCCCAGTAAGGGATGCAACAACTTCGTTGCGCCGCCAGGCGAATAGGAGTTACCGGCCTGCGAGATCGCTGGCTGACCACTCCTATTCGCCTGGCGGCGCAACGAAGTTGTTGCATCCCTTACTGGGAGCTAAGTCGCCTGGCGGTCGCAACGATGTCCCTGCATCGCTGTCCCCTGTTAGACTCTGACACGCTACAAACTGCGAACAGATGTAAAAGCATTCCATGCGAAATTCATAGCTCACAGTGTCGCGCCACGCACTCACTCAGTAGCAGGGCGACGGAACCATAGCCCCCTACAAACCGGATTCTCCCGGACGAGCCCCCACGTTCACACATGTCAGAGTCTTAAACTTGGCTCGCTTTCCTAACAAGTGTGAGACAGTACAAATACAACGTGATTTGACGTAAGACTCAACGATACACCATTCAATGGATTTATTAACATATCAAATACAGAATGATGATCACAACAATATATAATGGATACTTTACAACTTACATCCACAATACAGTTCACAAGTCTGACTCGCAAGATGTCCAGACACTCGCCTTTCAATACAGAAACCATACAACGCCTTTCTCTCAATCACACGTCCGTCCTGTACCGTGTCCCCAGAGCTGTCTGGACCTGGTTCGCAACTTGCCTCCTGCCTGACGTGGCGTCACGTGGCAGGCGTGCGTCTTGCGTTGGCGGCCTGACCGCTGGTCAGCCAGCGATCTCGCAGGCCGGTAACTCCTATTCGCCTGGCGGCGCAACGAAGTTGTTGCATCCCTTACTGGGAGCTAAGTCGCCTGGCGGTCGCAACGATGTCCCTGCATCGCTGTCCCCTGTTAGACTCTGACATAGCGTGAACTGCATGTTCGGAACGATGGCAGCCGGCTGTTGCTGGATTGACTGGTTTGCCTTTTCGGTTCACGAGTGCATTTTTCAGGAGACTCCTGGGAGTCGTCGCTGGAGCTACGGAGTTCGTGCTTTGTGCGGCGCTTTCAGCGAGTTGCCCTGCGGAAAGAGACCAAGCCATATGGGATAAAACCCGGGTCAATGAAGTCTTTCTGGTGATCGCCGTTTCCATCGACAATGTTGTCGTGTCCTCCTTTACAGTGTCGTCCCTGGAGTGAAGAGAGTCGACACCCACATTATAATATTTTTTTCCTCTCAATATTCTGGAGAATCCACCAGCTTCCGTCCAACACACTCCATCAGCCTATGGACCCCTTTTCCTATCACTCTCTCACTGTCGTACTATGCCCCCTTCTCCTACTTCCCCAACGCAACACACTCAACAACTCTAGCCTCTAGAAATTAATAAAGATTAATTTATTAAAAGAAACGTGTAACGTGTATGAGACGTGTATGCGAAGAAAATGTGTGACGTGTTCTATAAAGTGTGTAGAATCGGACTCTCAGACAACAACCCAGTCAGCTGATCCCAGCAAGGATAGACCACAGCACGTTACGTCAGAACATGTACATCTCACCCCGTGCCGAAACCATCTTGCCGGATACTGCTTTGCCTCTGTAGACCTCTGGTAATCCAATTTCATGATCATCCGAAATAGACACCGGTGGTATTAACAGTTAATCATGGACCGGTTGCACTCTACACAATGTCCGTTCCTATCGTTCCTTAAAAAAAATGCACAAGTCCTTTGTAGTGTGGACACAGTTATTGTTAATTGTTACTGTACTGGATCCTCCCTCGTGTCTATCTAGCCTCAAGTATCAAGTCTTGTGTTCTATTACACGAGATTATATCACACTATGTAATTATTAGACTTAATGTTTTCAGTTCGTTACTACTGTCTGATGCTGTGTGGTGCATCAGTACGCATCACTCTCTTTGGTGAATCAACTTCCTTCTAGCTTTAGTTACGTTCTGTATGCAACTTTATTGATTGTTGAACTGGTGTTCTTCCGAATTGGATTTGATTCTTTCCCAAAAACTTGTTGAGTTTCCTTGGATCTGGTAGGGAACCTTAAATGGCACTACTGCAGTCCTATCAATCATATCTACATCTGCCATGATAGGCACGTGTAAAATTAAGTCACTAATTAACACACGGTAGATATTATTTCCACTAAGCACTGCAGTGCCCTGGCACTCCGACTAGAGCATTTTCAAGTCCCCCTAGTTGGTCCCAACTCGGGTTTATATGGCAACCTACCAAAGTTGGCCACGTGACGTTCTCCTTTATGCCCCCACACAGATGGCACAGTGGCAGATCATCCCCTGTCAGGGATCCATCCTCCCTGGCTCCATTAATGTTAGATTTGTCATCACTGGTTTTGACATCCAAAACAATCTAGAGAGTTACTGTACAGTTCCAACAAAGAGTTTCGATACCAAGCTGCCAATCATGGTTTTCCAAACACGCTTACATTGTGCACGTGACGTTGTTCATGTCCGGCAGGTGTTCCACTGTTTTCAATAACACCCTCAACTTTCTGTCATGTGCTGACAGTCAAACCTCCATTCCGTCTGATGTCCGGAACTATAGATGACAAACGGAACCATTCCATATCCTGCGCGGCCAATTATATGTGAGTTTAACTGTTATGAACTGCCAACGCGTTTTATCCCTTCCTTCTCACTCACCGCCAAATGTGTATATGGGCTGACCCGATGTAACCCGTGCAGCTGTGTTTACTCTGTTAGTACGACTGTTGTGGCCTAGAAAATATACGCCAAGCAAACGTCGGTATTATTATCTGGTTAACTCATGGCGAGCTCGTGACATAGGCCCCCTCTTAAGAGAGTAGTCCATCTCACTCTTCTCCACCATGAGTTAAATCCAGATGATTCATTCCTCTTCTTCAGGAGCTGGGTGTCTTGACAAGAAGTGCGCTCCAACATTTTCCTTCCCAGGAATGTACTCTACTGTGAAATTATACGGTTGAAGTAACAACGACCACCGCATCAAACGTGCGTTGAGCTTCTGAGAAGTAGCCAGGAACATCAGGGGCTGATGATCCGACTGGACCCGAAACTTAACTCCATACAAATATGGCTGAAATTTTTGCACTGCCCATACAAGGGACAAGCACTCTCTCTCTCTCGACGGTTGAATAATTCCTCTCCGCCTGTAGTAATTTCTTGCTTGCGTATGCCACAGGTTTCAAAACCGAAGCATCGTCTTTTCCTTCCTGTAACAAAGCGGCTCCAATTCCAATCGCACTCGCATCTGTTCTCAACACAAATTGTTTGGAAAGGTCAGGGAGCTGTAATACAGGTTTGCTGACCAAGGCCTCCTTTAACTGACTATAGGCATTCTCACATTCTGGTGTCCAAATGATTTGGTCCGGGAATCCCTTTTTCAAGGTTTCCGTCAACGGAGCTCCCAGTTCAGTGAAATGTGGGATAAATTGGTGGTAGAACCCACACAACGAGAGAAAAGATCGCACATCCTTCTTCGTTTTTGGCCTTGGTGCATTTCTGATTTTCTCCAGGTTCTTCTCTTCTGGAACAATGTGTCCTGGAGTGATGGTGTAACCTAGAAATTCCAGAGTCTGGTAACCAATCATGCACTTGGTTGGACGAGCAGTAAGCCCTGCTTCCTTGAGCCTATTAAACACTCTCTCCAAGGCTTGTAAGTGGTCATCCAAGCTGTCACTGGAAATCAGAATATCATCCATGAATGAGATGATGGACGGATCCTGTAACGGATCTAGTAAAGTCCTCATCATGCGTGTAAACACACTAGGTGCATTGCTGAGTCCAAAGGGCATGACCTTGAATTCGTAGTGTCCACTGGGTGTACTGAAAGCTAACAGTGGTCGAATCTCCGGTTTGACTGGTATCTGATAGTACCCCCGACTCAGATCCACCTTTGAAAAGTACCGAGCCTTATGGAGCCTAGCGAATAACTGAGTTGGATTCGGCAAAGGTTCCACCTGAAATTGTGTGTGACTGTTCAGAAGTCGGTAGTCTATACACAACCGGTGTTCTCCACTTGGTTTGCGTAACAAAACTACCCCTGCATTGTATGGGGATGTGGATGGTGCAATCACGTCATCCTCCAGCAATTTTTGTATTTCCTCCTCCAGGGCCTTTTCTTTAGAGAATGGCACTGGGTAAACCTTTTGGCGAACAGGCTCCTGTGTGGTCAAAGTCATCTCGAACTCAACCAACCTCGTTCGTCCTGGTTTATCAGTCAGTATCTCCTTATGAGACTTGAGAACCTGGGTTATCCTTTCCCTCTCCTGGGAGGTCAGATCAGGGTTCACTTGCACATCCCTATAGGTTTCCTGGTGTTCCAAGGGATATTCCCTGCCCTCGCTGGTTCCCACTTCTGTCTCCACTGCAACTGCCATTGCCATGAGGTGCGCTGCCTTGTCTCCGGGTCTCTCTTCGTATTTCCGCAAGAGATTGATATGGAAAATCTTCGACTTTCCCCGGATCCGGATCTGATAGTTGGTTCTGGATATTACCCTTTCCACGGGAAATGGTCCTTGCCAACCTATCTCCAGTTTGTTGTTTCCCGTTGGGAGTAGCAACAAGACTTTATCTCCCACCTCTAGAGATCTTTCTTTAGACCTACGGTTGTAGTAAGCCGCATGTCTTTTCCTGGCCTTTTTCAAGTTTTGATTTGCCAGAGTCCATCCCTTGTGGAGTTTTTCTTTCAGTTCCTCCACGTATTGATAGGATGAGATCACTTCTTCTGACGTCCCCTCTTCAGTCCAACTCCTCAACATGGCTTCCAACGGTCCTTTGATTGGACGACCAAACGGCAACGTAGCGGGTGGTAGTCCTGTTGAGCCATGAGGAACTTCCCGATAGGCAAAGAGTGCGGCTGGGATATATTCATCCCACCTATCAGGTTTTTCCTGCGCTAGTTTCCTGAGCATTGTCATCAACGTGCCGTTGAAACGCTCTACTTGTCCATTGGCTTGAGGGTGGTAAGGGCTGGTATGTATGTGGTTAGAGTGAAACACCCTAAATACCTCCTCCATGAGTTTTCCACAAAACTGAGATCCATTGTCCGTCAGAATTTGATCCGGAAAGCCTAATCTGGTAAAGGCCTCCATCAGTGCGTCCGCCACTCTTTTCGAGTCAATCGTGGTCAACGGTATGGCTTCACCCCACATTGTACAGCAATCCACCATTGTGAGTATATACATGTTCCTCTTCCTAGTCCTGGGAAGTGGACCCACGATATCGATGGCTACCCTCTCGAAAGGAGAGTTCATGATGGGCATCTCACCCAACACCACCGGTGCTGTCCAGTGTTTCGGTGCCACCCTCTGGCACTCAGGGCATGACTTCACATACCGACGCACATCATCTGTCATTCCCGGCCAATAGTAGTGGCAGGAAATCCGCTGCATGGTGGCGGCAATACCCATGTGTCCACTAAAGGAGATGGTATGCCCCATATGAAGAATCTGGGACCGGTGAGCTTTCGGGACGACCAACTGACCGTATAGGTTGTCTCCCCTTCCTGCTCTCCTGTAGAGTATCCTATTCTTCATGTAGTACTGCCCCCGTCCTGGTGGATCAGCACTTTTCTGCAGCTTTTTGTAGCAAGGACGTAAAGTATCATCCTCACTCTGGGCAGTTCGTAGCTCCCCCGGCATTGGGTTAGTTACAATTGCGTCTGCCTCTTCCGTTTTTGTCTGAGAGCGAGTCTGCATTGCTCCCATATGAATTGGCTCCCTGGGCATTCCCAGAAAGACATACCGGCAACCTAGGATGACTGGAAAAATGGGATCGGTCAATACAGCGGCCTTGATGGTGCCGGTGACGTACCTTGACCGAATCTCCACATTAGCAATAGGCAACTTCATGACTACAGCACTCTTCTGTGCAGGCTGTATATCCAAGGTTTTACCTGTGAATTGTTCTGGATGTACCAGATCCGCAGAAATCACGGCCTCCCCGTCCAGTCCTGTGTCGTATAAACACTCCACTTGACGACCGTTAACCTCTACCAATTCCACTACAGGTGGTTTTTCCTGGTCTGGAGTCTCTTCCTCGGCCTCGACCTGTTCGGTGGGCTCCACCTTAGGTTTCCCGGGGCACACGACGAATTGAGTGTCTCCTGACTCTCCTCTGCAGTCAATAGCATTGTGCGTATTCGACTGGCATTGGTTGCACCATTTCCCTGTCCTAGATTTTCTATTGCCAGACTTGAGTGAGCTCTCCTGGTGGCGAGCTTCCTTGTTGACCTCGGCATTTTCCGTGACAACCTCCTTGGAAGTCACCTGACATGCTGCGAAGTGAGGGTTCTTAGCCTTCGATTTGCAGTCCCTCGTATTGTGAGAGGGTGACTTACAAATTGAACACCACTTCTCCGACCACGGTCGTTTAGGTGTAGAGCTTGAAGTGCTCTTGCTTCCCTCCTTCTTCTTCTCTGAACTATCCTCTGATTTTTGCACATAAGGTTCCCACTTTTTTGTTCCTGAGTTTTTGGTTTTCTTCTTGTCATGTTTCTCTTGACTTTTGGAGTTGGTGGAAAGGTTCTCCCCTGCCTCCCCATGTACCTCGACGAACCGTTCTGCTAATTTAGTCACGAGGTCAATACGTTCCGCTCCTTGTTCTCCCAGGAACGTCCTGAGAGGTTTAGACATTTGCTTCTTCAGCTGGTCGACCACCATGAGCTCTTCCAGACTCTCATAGTCATGTGCGAACCCAGCCAAATCCATCCACTTATGGAGATAAGATTTTAGACGCAAACTGTAGGCGGCAAACAACTCCCCCGGTTCTCGTTTCGCTGCTCGAAATTTTTTCCGGTAGGTATGTGACGTAACCTCGAATCGTTTCAGCAGAGCCGTCTTTAATTCGTCATAATTGTTCTCATGTCCTGGTGGCAGGCGAGAATAAACCTCGTATCCGGTCCCGCGTAAACCCTGGGATAGCTTAAGATTCCATTTGTTACGCTCCAGACCCATAGCAACTGACATAGCCTCGAAGCGTTGAAGGTATTGGTCAATCTTCTCTTTGTCCTCCTCGTAGACCGCTAAAGGAAACTTCATAGCATGGTACCCATGTCCACCTACTGGTGTTGATCCTGGGATGGAGGAACCTCCAACTGCTCCCTCAGTTTCTCCATTAGATTGACTCTTCAACTCGAGTTCCCTCATCCGGTACTCGTGCTCCCTTTTCTGTGCTTCCTGTTCAGCTTCTAATTTCCTAGTTGCTTGCTCAGCTTCAAATTTCCTAGCTGCTTGCTCAGCTTCAAATTTCTTAGCTGCTTGCTCAGCTTCCAATTTCTTAGCTGCTTGCTCAGCTTCCAATTTCTTAGCTGCTTGCTCAGCTTCCAATTTCTTAGCTGCTTGTTCCAACTCCATCCTTCTCAATTCCAGCTCGGCCTTTCGATCTTCCCTTTCTGCTTGACGATACTCTCTCTCCACTTCCTGTATGTAATCCGTTAGAGCAGAACCCCCCAATCCCATTTCTTCCCCCTTTGCCTTTAATTCTAACGTGGTTAGTTTAGGGGTGGCCATTATACAGAGAGGTAAGCTAGCAGGTCTAGTACAATATAACTGCAAATTACTATACAGATATATGAACAAGTACTATAAATCTAGATATTACTACACACAGCACATTCACTCAGTGACAAGAGTAGAATCAGGACCACAGACCTATGCAGACGTGTGAAGTGTGAACAGGTAAGATATTAGTCCTAACCCCTATCCACATTCACTCTAGCTGGATTCTCCAAAATGATATCTCCCTCTTATAACTAAGGATCCCGTGTCAAAAGACCCCGTTGTGAGAAGATCCCACTGTCAAAGGTTCCTGCTTGCAGGAGATCTCGCTGTCCAAGGATTCCGTTTATTAGAGATCCCGCTGTCCAAAGATCCCATTTACAAGAGATCCCGCTGTCCTAAGATCCCGTTTACGAGCCCCCAATAATGTCGTGTCCTCCTTTACAGTGTCGTCCCTGGAGTGAAGAGAGTCGACACCCACATTATAATATTTTTTTCCTCTCAATATTCTGGAGAATCCACCAGTTTCCGTCCAACACACTCCATCAGCCTATGGACCCCTTTTCCTATCACTCTCTCACTGTCGTACTATGCCCCCTTCTCCTACTTCCCCAACGCAACACACTCAACAACTCTAGCCTCTAGAAATTAATAAAGATTAATTTATTAAAAGAAACGTGTAACGTGTGTGAGACGTGTATGCGAAGAAAATGTGTGACGTGTTCTATAAAGTGTGTAGAATCGGACTCTCAGACAACAACCCAGTCAGCTGATCCCAGCAAGGATAGACCACAGCACGTTACGTCAGAACATGTACATCTCACCCCGTGCCGAAACCATCTTGCCGGATACTGCTTTGCCTCTGTAGACCTCTGGTAATCCAATTTCATGATCATCCGAAATAGACACCGGTGGTATTAACAGTTAATCATGGACCGGTTGCACTCTACACAATGTCCGTTCCTATCGTTCCTTAAAAAAAATGCACAAGTCCTTTGTAGTGTGGACACAGTTATTGTTAATTGTTACTGTACTGGATCCTCCCTCGTGTCTATCTAGCCTCAAGTATCAAGTCTTGTGTTCTATTACACGAGATTATATCACACTATGTAATTATTAGACTTAATGTTTTCAGTTCGTTACTACTGTCTGATGCTGTGTGGTGCATCAGTACGCATCACTCTCTTTGGTGAATCAACTTCCTTCTAGCTTTAGTTACGTTCTGTATGCAACTTTATTGATTGTTGAACTGGTGTTCTTCCGAATTGGATTTGATTCTTTCCCAAAAACTTGTTGAGTTTCCTTGGATCTGGTAGGGAACCTTAAATGGCACTACTGCAGTCCTATCAATCATATCTACATCTGCCATGATAGGCACGTGTAAAATTAAGTCACTAATTAACACACGGTAGATATTATTTCCACTAAGCACTGCAGTGCCCTGGCACTCCGACTAGAGCATTTTCAAGTCCCCCTAGTTGGTCCCAACTCGGGTTTATATGGCAACCTACCAAAGTTGGCCACGTGACGTTCTCCTTTATGCCCCCACACAGGTGGCACAGTGGCAGATCATCCCCTGTCAGGGATCCATCCTCCCTGGCTCCATTAATGTTAGATTTGTCATCACTGGTTTTGACATCCAAAACAATCTAGAGAGTTACTGTACAGTTCCAACAAAGAGTTTCGATACCAAGCTGCCAATCATGGTTTTCCAAACACGCTTACATTGTGCACGTGACGTTGTTCATGTCCGGCAGGTGTTCCACTGTTTTCAATAACACCCTCAACTTTCTGTCATGTGCTGACAGTCAAACCTCCATTCCGTCTGATGTCCGGAACTATAGATGACAAACGGAACCATTCCATATCCTGCGCGGCCAATTATATGTGAGTTTAACTGTTATGAACTGCCAACGCGTTTTATCCCTTCCTTCTCACTCACCGCCAAATGTGTATATGGGCTGACCCGATGTAACCCGTGCAGCTGTGTTTACTCTGTTAGTACGACTGTTGTGGCCTAGAAAATATACGCCAAGCAAACGTCGGTATTATTATCTGGTTAACTCATGGCGAGCTCGTGACAAATGTACTGTATTTCTCGTGGAGGACTTTTGTGTTGGCATTCTGGCAGCGGCATTATGCACAGTGTACCTGTGCTGGCTGTTGGCTTGCCGAGACTCCTGTCTATTCCATTGTTCACATTGGGCAGTGAGGAGCATTTTGTGTGATATTCACTGGCACAGGAACGGAGCATAATGGGGACCACCCGTTGCCGTGAAGTTGGAACAGCGGCTAACTAACTAACATTGAGCTTTAAGATGTGAACATGGGGGGGGGGGGGGGGTTCTTTACTCTCCAAACTGTCGTCAACTGCCTCTGGTACCTTGCGGTGTATGACAGGGGGTCTTGAGCCTGATTACTTAGTCTTCCTGGCTAATGCAGTCGCCGCGAACTGTGCAAGTTAGGGTGTTTCTTTTTGCTCCCGACAGGAAAAAAAAATCCACACCTTACCGAGGATTCGAAATTCGACACCGGGTCTCCCTAAAGAGAACCCAGCATTCTAGCCACTCGGCGAGCCGTTCCTCAACCTTAACAATCGTTTAAAATTATGTGCATGCCTTTCACAGGACGTAGCAGGTAACCCCAGCATTTTGTCTGTTCATGATTCCTGGGCAAGTTTTACGTTCAGTAGTTTGCCATTAATTTCTGAACGACCGGCTCCTATACTTTTTTCGAAAAAAAACCAGCACTGCTGTGTTTCGAACTCGAATATAAGGGATTACGAATCGCGTCCGTAGCACCTTCACCACTGAATATTACTTTATACCTTCATTCGGCTGACAATATTTGTATAATGAGCTGTTGCCTCGATGTGAACGCTCGTCGTCTTCTTCTACACTGTTATTCTGTGTTAGAAGAGCTTTGGTTATGCTTTGCCCGTTTACAGAGAAGCTGCGATGTTTGTGCCTTTCTGCCGACACCACAGTAGCTCCCGTGGTTTTTTATTTATAATTTCTAATTGCGGAAAGGTTTTGTTTTTCTGGACTTCCAATTTATTGCCATTTTCTGAGAATACTACGTTGTCGGGTGCGTCATTTAATCCTTATTTCTTTCTCCTACTTCCATGTGCGCCAATCAATGCACGTATAAACGGCCTCAAAGAGTTCCCCAATTGATATGTGCTTTAAAAAAAAAGACAAAACTCCCCTGCCTTACTTATTCATCGTTGCTAGTTCTTTCTGTAACGAAACAATGTAAGACCTAGGTAGCGGTGGAGCCACCTCATCAACATTATCTCTATGTACCAGTTAGGCTTTAGCGTGTAGTAGACTCTCCCGCTTAAACATATAAACATTCTGACGTGAGCACAAATATTTGTTGAAAGCCAAACTGGCCATAATTAGTAACGTAAGATCAAAAGTACGGGAGGTGAGTGCGCTCATTCAAGAAGAATTTTTAACAAGTGTCTCCGGATCTTGTGTTAAATAAAACATGGAGCATTTGTAATATAAATATTTTTCTAACACAATTTTAACTTTTACCTCCTGTATTAATTCAGGACAAAAGCTATTGTGAATGACAGCAGCAAAAAAACCTACACACTTTTTATTTCAAAGTGTCAAATTCCGAGGGCATCCTATTCGAGCCAAATGATATTTTTGAACTCGTGAATTTGCAGTTCACGCAAGCAGACAATTTGTTTTTTGGTCGCACTGCCTGCTACTACAAGGCAGACAGAAGTTAATTGTGCTTATCTGTTGCAGAATGCGCAAAACGTGGCGAATTATTTTCCTCATTTTGTGTTTCTTAGATTCGCTTTCTAACGTCTTGTCTTTCTTTCTGGTGATATTTTGCGTTATACAACCCATGTTAGTGTCTGTCTTTCTGTCAGTCAGTAACTCAATCAGTTATTCTATCTATCTATCTATCTATCTATCTATCTATCTATCTATCTATCTATCTATCTATCTACCTATCTATCTATCTATCTATATGTCTATCTATCTATCTGTCTATCTATCTGTCTATCTATCTATCTATCTATCTATCTATCTAGCTGTCTATGTGGGCAAAGGTGTAGGATTTGATTGCTGGAACACCTGGTGTAAACAGGACCCAAGGAGATTATGGGCATGGAGAAGCCCTGATCATAAGATCAGAAATCAGATTGATTATATCCTCATCAACAGAAGATTTAGAAGTGCTGTAAAAGTCGCAACAACTATACCAAGCGCAGACTGCTACGGCGACCATAGATTAATCTTAAGCAATTTACATATAAAATTAAAGAAAGTCAAATATTCACCAAGAAGCGAAAAATTTGATCTACAGGCACTGAAGAATGAGGAGATAAAAGATAAATTCAACGTAGATATAAAGAACAGATTCGATGCATTGTCCGATATGGAAATATTATTTCAAGACGTCAGTGACCATTGGGAAATATTATAGAAATAAGTCAACCAAGCAGCTGCAGAAACAACCATCCCAAAAATAAAGATAATAGGACGCAAGAAATGGATGACGGAAGACATCTTAAAACTCATGGAAATAAGAATAAATAACAATAATAACCAGGAAAAATATTAAGAGATTCACAGGAAAATTAGAAAGCTATGCAAAGAGGCAAAAGAAACATAGCTTGAAGACAATTGCAAGAAAATTGAAAACCAACACAACACCCGGAATACCAAATTAATGCACAAAAAGAATTAATGACATCACTAACAAAAAACACACACATCAACGGGTTGCCTAAAATCCAAAGATGGCAAAATCATAATAGAAAAAGATCAGATTTTACATGCGTGGTCAGATTATGTGAAAGGCCTTTATGATGATACAAGAGAAGAACAATATGATCTTTGGAATAATAATGAAGGAGCATCAATTTTGAAGATGGAAGTTCAGAATTCCCCCATATGAAAACTGGCAAGACCCCGGGTACAGATAACATCACAATAGAAACGATCAATGCCTTAGAAGAATATGGAATAGACCCAGTCACCAGATTGCTGAACACAATATATGATACTGGAGAGATACCTCCTGAATTATGTAATTCTATATTTATTGCAATTCCGAAGAAATCAGGAGCCTTGGAGTGTGATCAACATTAAACAATTAGTATAATGAGCCACATCACGAAGATTTTGCTGAGAATTATCATGCAAAGAGTTAGGAAGAAAATACAACCCGAAATAGGAGAAGAACAATGTGGGTTTGTAGAAGGCAAGGGTACATTAAATTCTGTGTATATACTGAGAACATTAATTGAACGTTCTATAGAAGTAAACAAAGATATATATCTTTGTTTTATTGACTACACAAAGGCTTTCGATAAAGTGAGACATATCACCATGATAAGAATGCTTGAAGATCTACAAATTGATGGAAAAGACCTTAGACTTGTAAAAATCATATATTGGAAACAACAAGCTGCCATCAGAATTGAGAACGATGTAGGCCAATATCAGCCTATTAAAAGCGGTGTGAGACAGGGATGTGTAATGTCTCCAGATATTTTTTTCCCCGGTACAGTGAGTATTTTCGGAAATATAGAAGATATGGAAGGAATTACCATTGGGGGACGATACATCAATAACATTAGATATGCAGATGATACAGTCTTGATTGCAGACAATGAACAGGACTTGCAACATTTAGTAGATGCGGTTGTTGCACACAGTGAACTACTAGGATTAGAACAGAATAGTAAGAAGACAGATTATGGTCGTCACTGCGAAGAAGGAAATACCACAATGTGATATACGAGTAAATGGGCATATTCTTAAGCAAGTGAATCGATACAGTTATCTCGGAACAGTCATAACATCTGATGGGAGATACCTCGAAGAGATTAGAACAAGAATTGCCATTGCGAAGGTAGCCTTTTGCAAGATCGAAAACATACTGACCAATAAAAAGATATCAATTGAAACAAGAAAAAGAGTGTTGAAGTGCTACATATAACCTATACTTTTGTATGGACGTGAAGCTTGGACAATGGGCAGTCAGGCTGAAAAAAATCTGATGGCTGTAGAAATGTGGTTTCTGAGGAAAATGCAAAGAATACCATGGATAGCCAGAAAGACCAATGAACAAGTCCTTCAAGAAACAAATAAAGATCGTAAACTGAATAGAGACATTAGACGCAGACAGTCAAAATTTTTTGGACATGCTATGAGAAACATTAATTGGAGAACTTGGTGACAACTGACAAGATCGAAGGGAAGAGACCAAGGGGAAGACCGAGAAGTAAATACCTGGATGGCTTGGCCGCATGGCACGGTCGATACAGGAACACGGAGCTGATCCACGACTCTGGTGATCGAGTGAGATGGTAAGTCATGACCGCCCACGCTTACCGGCATGGCACATGATGGATGGATGGCTGATAAAGATTTTGCTCGAAGCGTACTCCTTATTTGTGAGTATTTTCTCTTTCGTCGTGCATTCTAGATCCATCCATCATGTGCCATGCCGGTAAACGTGGGTGGTCATGATTCACCATTTCGCTCAATCACTAGAGTCGTGGATCAGCTCAGTGTTCCAGTCTCGACCATGCCACGTGGTCAAGCCATCTAGGTATTTACTTCTCTGTCTTCCCATTATTCTCTTCCCTTCGATCTTGCCAGTTGTCACCACGTTCTCCAATCTATTTCTTATAACATGTCCAAACAATTTTGATTGTTTACGTCTAATCTCTCTAATCAGTTTACAATTTTCATTTGTTTCTTGTAGTACTTTGTCATTGGTTTTTCTGGCTGTCCATGGTATTCTTTGCAATTTCCTCAGAAACCACATTTCCACAGCCATCAGATGTTTTTCAGCCAACCTGCGCATTGTCCAAGCTTCACATCCATACAAAAGTACAGGCTCTATGTAGGATCTCAACACTCTTTTTCTCTTTTCAGTTGACATCTTTTTATTTGTCAGTATGTTTTTCATCTTGCTAAAGGCTACCTTCGCCATGGCGATACTTGTTCATCTCGTCAAGGCATCTCCCATCATATGTTATTACTGTTCCGAGACACTTTGTACCTATTCACTTGTTGAAGAATATTTTTATTTACTTGTATATTTCGTTCTTCCTAGTGACGACCATAATCTGTGTCTTCTTACCATTTAATTCTAACCCCACTTGTTCACTGTGTGCAACAACCGCATCTACTAATTGTTGCAGAACCTGCTCATTGTCTGCAATCAATACTGCATCATCTGCATATCTGATGTTATTGGTGTTTCGTCCCCCAATGATGATTTCATTTATATCTTCTACATTTCTGAAAATATTTTCACTGTACAGGTGGGGTGAAGCTCTGGAGACATAACATATCCCTGTCTCACGCCTCTCTTAATAGGCTGATATTAACCCACTTCATTATCAATCCTTATGGCAGCTTGTTGTTTCCAATACATGTTTTTAATAAGTCTAATGTCTTTCCCATCAATTTGTAGATCTGCAAACATCTCTATCATGTTGACATGTCTTACTCTATCGAAAGCCTTTGATGTATATCTTTCTTTACTTCTAGAGTACGTTCAATAACTGTTCGCAGCATATACACAGCATTTACTGTACCCTTGTCTTCTACAAACCCACATTGTTTTTCTCCTATTTCAGGTTGTATTTTCTTCCTAACTCTTTGCATGATGATTCTTAGCAAAATCTTCGTGATGTGACTCATTACACTAATTGTTCGATGTTGATCGCATTCCAAGGATCCTGATTTCTTTGGGACTGCAATAAGAACAGAATTACATAATTCAGAAGGTATATCTCCGGTATCATATATTGTGTTCAGCAGTCTGGTAACTTGATTTATTCTATATTCTTCTAAAGCATTAATCATCTCTGTTGTGATGTTAACTTAAACGGGGGTCTTGCCAGTTTTCATATGGTTAAGAACATTTCGTTCCTCCATTTTCAAAATTGGCGGTCCTTCATTATTAATTCGAATATCATACTGTTCATCTCTGTTATTATCGTGAAGGTTTTTCACATAATCTGACCATACATGTAGAATCTGATCATTTTTTATTATTATTTTGCCATCTTTTGTTTTAGACAGCTTGCTGATGTATGTGTTCTTTTATTAGTAAGTTCCTAAATTCTTTTGTGCATTGGTTTGGTATTTTTACTGTTGTTTTGTTGTTGTTGTTTGTGTTTGTGTTTTTATTTTCAATTTCTATGCAATTTTTCTCAAGCCATGCTTCTTTTGCCTCCTTACATAATATTCTGAATTGTCTGTCTAGACATGTGTGTCTAGACCACAGCTTTCTGTCAGCGCCGAATGTTGGGCGGCGCTTACCAAACCTGACACCCCACATTGTGCCAACGGCTTCGGGCGGAAGAGCGCAATTGGGAGGGTACTAGCCTTATCCTGGTGCGAGGAAATGCAACCCAAAGACAAAATAAGTCATGGCAGGGCAGACCAGGCCCTAAGCCTTAGTTGGCAGCTGGTCTAGGATCGAAGCTCCGACAGGCGGACAGTTAGAGCATTGCTTTGCTGATCCGACAGCTTCTGCAGCTTGTCTTGTTCCAGATGTATAGGTGTTAACTTTCCTCTGGAGTGAACTAGGCAGGCCGAGAGAGGGATCATGCTGCATGGGCAACACATGGTTTCTTTATTTTAGCCCAGGCTTTGTGCTATGGAGAGGCAATAACTCCATCCCTGGTCTTAACCGGTCTCGGAATCAAAGCGAGAGGCAACTGTTATGGGTTATAAGTCCTTGTCAGTTATCGTAGACATGGGGCGCCACGCGTTGCCTCTGACGGTGGGAGACACCTACAGGTGTCACTGATCAGCTACCGCCCGCCTCAAGCTGGGCAGCCCCCGGCCAATTGGGTGCTGATCCGCCACAGCCTGCCTGCTTCAATGGGTGCTTGGGGCTAGGACAAAATCTGAATCGCAGGCTGTAAAACCAATGCACCAGGTACTAATAAAAAGAATAATAGAAACCTCAAGCTACGGCTTGCAACCTGGAACGTGAGAACCATGTGTCCAGGATTTTCCACTGACTTGACAAATATTGACGATGTGAGAAAAACGGCTGTGATTGATGCTGAACTCAATTGTCTTAACATTGATATTGCTGGCCTGCAGGAGACTCGCCTCGCTGAGGAAGGGTCACTCAGGGAAAACAATTACACCTTTTTTTGGAAGGGAAGAGGGCAGGCAGAAAAAAGGCAACACGGTGTGGGCTTTGCAGTGAAGAATTCGCTACTGGGAATGATTGATATCCCAGCTGGAGGTAATGAAAGATTATTATCACTGCGCTTGGCAACCTCTTGTGGATTTGCCACCATTCTCACTGCATATGCACCGACACTCACTTCCTCTGATGATGTGAAGGATACGTTCTATGAGCAGCTAGACTCTGCGATCAAGGCAGTTCCAAAATCCGACTACATTTATATGCTCGGTGATTTCAATGCTCGTGTGGGCAAGGACTCAAGTTCATGGCCAGTGTGCCTTGGAAAATACAACATCGGTCGCATGAATGATAATGGGCAAAGGCTGCTGGAGCATTGCACTAGAAATGACCTATGTATTACAAACTCCTTTTTTAAAACAAAAGAGATGCATAAGGTCACATGGAAACATCCAAGATCCGGCCATTGGCATCAGCTGGACTTCATTATCACACGGAGACAACATCTGAACCATGCATCATTAACTCGAAGTTACCACAGTGCTGACTGTGATACAGATCATTCTTTGGTTGTTGCAAGGGTTAGACTGGGACCAAAGAGAATCTACACAGCTAAACACAAGTCTAGCCCCAGGATTAATATTATTAACACTCACGATCCTGGAAAGTGCTTTGAATTTCAACAGCAACTTGAGGACGCTTTCAATGATACATCAGACAATTGTATAGTAAATGATAAATGGAGTAAACTTAAGGAAACTATTTATAAAACAGCGGTAGGGGTTTACGGCACTGTGGATCATAAGAGGCAGGACTGGTTTGCGGCAAACAGCCAGATACTGCAGCCCTTGATTGATAAAAAGAAGATAGCTCTCTTAAGAAACAAGGAAAGACCAACGCGTAACACTCTGAGTGAGCTGAAGCAAGCGAGGAATGATGTACAAAAGGCTGCCAGGCAGTGTGCGAATGACTATTGGATCAAGTTATGTGAGTCCATTCAAATCGCAAGTGATAAGGGAAACATCAGAAGCATGTATGAAGGGATAAAGAAAGCCTGTGGTCCAAGGATCAAAAGAAGTGCACCGCTAAAAACCTTGACTGGAGAAATCATCACTGATAAGAAACAGCAGATGGATAGATGGGTCGAGCACTATTTAGAGCTTTACTCAAGTGAGACCAAGCTAGCGGATGATGCCCTCAACGCCATAGAGGCCATGCCAACTATTGACCACCTGGACACACTTCCCACTATAACAGAAGTTAAGTGTGCTATAAATGAGCTTGCATCTGGCAAGGCTCCAGGTAAGGATGGGATTCCAATAGAGGTGATCAGGAGTGGGCAAGACACCCTCGCTCTAAAGATCCACCAGCTAATAGAGCTATGCTGGCGAGAAGGACAAGTCCCACAGGATTTCAAAGATTCAAACATCATAACGCTGTACAAGAAAAAGGGAGATCGGAGCGACTGCAACAATTATAGGGGTATCTCACTTCTGTGTATTGTTGGGAAAGTATTTGCCAGAATTGTCCTGCGCAGACTTCAAGTCCTGGGAGATCAAGTCTACCCCGAATCACAGTGCGGCTTCCGTCAGAACCGGTCTACCATTGATATGATATTATCATTGCGACAGATGCAAGAAAAATGCCGGGAACAAAATCAGCCACTGTTTATTGCCTTCATCGACCTCACAAAGGCATTCGATTTGGTCAGTCGTGAGGGTCTGTTCAAAGCACTAAAGAAGATTGGCTGTCCACCAACTCTTCTGTCCATTGTGGAATTGTTCCACACAGGCATGAAGGGTATAATCAAGTTTGATGGCTCAACTTCAGAAGAGTTTGAAATCAAGAGTGGAGTTAAGCAAGGTTGTGTACTATCCCCCACCCTCTTTGGGATATACTTTTCACTTCTACTGAAATATGCCTTTCGTAATCAGGATGACGGTATATACATTCACTCACGCTCAGATGGTGGCCTCTATAATGCTCAGAGATTGAAGGCCAAGACCAAAATTAGCAGGGTACTAATCAGAGAGTTGCTTTTTGCGGATGATGCTGCGATTACGACCCACTCTGAGGAAGAACTACAACATCTACTATCTGCATTCTCCAATGCTTGTTCTGAATTTGGTTTAACAATTAACAAAAAGAAGACACAGATTATGTCACAAGGTGCACATGGTGTACCATCAATCTTTATTGACGACGCCGAACTGGAGATAGTAGACCATTTTACATATCTAGGATCAGAGGTAAATAGCAAATTATCCCTCGATCAGGAAATCAACATCAGGATTGGCAAGGCAGCAACAACAATGAACATGTTAGCAAAAAGAGTCTGGGAGAACAGGAAGCTTACTGCCAAAACAAAAGTCCTCGTCTACCAAGCCTGTGTCCTTAGTACTCTTCTTTATGGCAGTGAAACCTGGACAACTTCCTCACGCCAAGAGAAACGTTTAAACAGCTTTCATATGCGGTGTCTGCGAAGAATACTTGGTATTAAGTGGCAAGACAAAATCACAAATACTGAAGTATTGGAAAGATCAGGTTGTGTGACGGTGTATTCCATGCTCAGTCTTCGTAGACTTAGATGGATAGGACACGTTAGGAGGATGGATGATGGTAGAATACCAAAGGACATCTTTTTTGGTGAATTACAGACAGGTAGGAGATCTCAGGGTCGGCCTCTACTGCGATACAAAGATGTGTGTAAGCGGGACATGATTGATACAGGCATTGATAATGCACAATGGGAGCACGTCGCCGCTGAACGTGTTGCATGGAGGGCAACTATCAGAAATGGAATAAAGACAAAGGAGAAAATGATTGCAGATAAAGCACATACAGAGCATGAGAGACGTAAGATGGTGCAAAATGGTGGGAATGACCATGTTTTCACATGCACCTACTGTGGGCAAACATTTGCAGCAAGAATTGGCCTTACCAGCCACACTCGCCACCGCCATGGATCGTAGTTATTGCCATATGACAGTTATTAAGCCTTTTTGAAGCACAATGTACCAAACTATCGTCTGTCAAGACGGAAAGGTGCCAATGTAATGTCTAGACATACTTTAAGTCTAGACATACTTTAAGTTAATTTGGATGAGGATGGAGTAGTCAGTAGAGTATACTTTTCTTATTTTGTAAAACTCCATAAAGGAGACATTATGAATCGACCCGGGTATGAACAAGCCAGGGACGTACGTCTTAATATCTAAACCACTCCATCATTTTTCTGGTGAGGTATCAGAACGTAATCATCACAACACTGATTCAGTCGTACAGGCATGGATTTGCTCTCATAGAAACAGAAGACAGAAATAGCCACCAAAGGAAACACTAGACAGCAACATACATTCAGAGCTATAGTTACAACACCGAGATCGAGAATGTCGCCACAAATTGAGACAGCACCGAGCCAGGTCACTGGTATGTTGAAAAGTCAACAGATTATGATTCACCAATTGCATGACTTCTGCTTCCCGAGGGCAGGGTGGCTGCTGGGATGGCATTTACATCGGCGTATTTGTGGGTCAAGGCTTATCATAGGCGTATTTGTGGGGCAAGTGAAATCATAGCCGTATTTGTGGGGCACGTGCAATCATCAGCGTATTTGTGGGGCAAGTGAAATCATCGGAGAACAACATGGCGGGCTTACAGAATTCCGAAGTACAACATGATAAACACACTTGAAAGTCGTGACCTGGGTGAGTCCAGCCCTGATAATGTAAACAAGAAAATAGATCGAAACGTTCGTGAAAGGGGAGGGGGCCACATTTGGCAATAACAAGCCACCTGGTATGTTATCCCCAAGGTGGAGTTTATATTACTGCAAGATTGACTTGAGCTTGAGTGAACATTCGTCTGCGTATCATATATCAGCATTAAATGTTTTATCTCCCCTTCTGCAGACATTTTAACGAGTTCCTTTAGAAAGGCGTTTTATTACTGGAATTTATTTGCTCATTTGTTAACTGCAATTTTATAATAACCCTGTGTTTACATTGCACGTCGTGCCTATAGATAACTTAGATGCTTCTAGATATGTTTGTCGTTGTTTTTGTTCATTCCCTTGATGAATGTTTCCTCGTGAACAGCGTTATGATCTCTGTTTACTTAACACAAAACCTGTTTGAATGTCTTTTCATGTCAATTTCATTCAGTCGAAGGTTTGAACGTGTAAGTGTATCTGTTTTTGTTTATGACGAGACAGTTTCTTGTTTTTCAAAACTGCAATTTTTACTGAAAATAAGCACAAAAATGTGTTGTTGTTTTTTTTGTTTTTTTTTAGTAAAGCTTCGCTGTACGCGAGTATATGGTGCCTGCCCATTATTTTTATAGGCCAGTCAACATTGGGTGAGTGATGCGACCAATATAACGTCGGCCGTATTTATTTCCCTTGACATTTACTCGTACTCATTGTATGCTAGGGTTGTCTGGAAGCCCGGCCGACTTTTAAAATCCACATTAATGGTGATTTGAAGACATGGACTCCAGGCTGGCAGGTCAGAGAGCTAGCCATTGCTCTACCGCGCCTCCCTCACAGAAAGTATTGTTCCTGATAGGCCACAGATCACTGGATTTATTTTAACAGATTCACAAACAAAAAGTAGGTTGGACCAAATAAACGTGGATGGCAGAAAATTGGACGTATAGGTGTGTCACAATTAGGACTTAAAGGTTGTTAATATGGTAGCAGATATGTTGTATAATATATCAAATTAAAGGGGATTGCAAAGAAGAAAACTATTGTATTGATATTTTAACTGTAGTTTTATATATAAGCCCATGGCAGTTATGGAAAATTCGACTACGACGATTTATCATCCCATGGCATTTAATCAGTTAAAATCAAAATAGACCGACTAACAATCAGCGACTGTACAGTTACCCTGATCTGTCACACCCAATAATTGATTAATTGATTAATTTATTTAATGGGTCTGCTACCACAGCTGCCTGTTAAAAACTATTCTGTGAATTATAGTGAAAGGCAGATAAGTAAGAGATAAACAAGGCTACTAACGAAACGACAACATCAAGGAATGGACCAACAGCGGGCACGCTGACAAAGTATACAAGCGAGAGGTGGTGTTGAAGATCCATTGCAGACAATCATCTGTGTGGCTACGAGACTTGATTGATTCACGACGATAATATTATACGGTCTCGGGTGCATTAACATTTTCATTCCGAGGCAGTTTCGCACCACTTTCCAAAGGCGGGTAATAACCACAAGGAAACATCCTGAGTACGTTACTTTCAAAGATAATGAATACTAAATACACAATTAAAGTAACCAGTGGGGAACATCCTGGGTTCTTTACTTTCAAAGATAATGAATACTAAATACACAGTGAAAGTAAACAGTCGGGAAACCAGATTTCTTTAGAGTGATCTGATCTACATGTAAACCATATAAGAACACTTTACTCGATGGGTGGAGAGGTAAAAGGAAGAATTGGTGACACATCGCGCCTTGTCTGGGGCGGAAAGACTTAAACAATAAACGGTCACAAATGTACTCGTGTCCCATGTTGTTTGAATTAGTGCGAACACCGTATCTCAAACCTACAAACAAAACGTAAATCGTGGTGCTCTAATCTCCAATCAATGTGCCAAACATTGTCTGCCATGATTCTCTAATCACTTTTCTCCTGTAACGTTGTCTGTCCATGATTCTCTAATCACTTTTCTCCGGTAACTTTGTCTGTCCATGACTATTTAATCACGTTTCTCCTGTACCAAACACTGTCCGCCCATGACTCTCTAATCACTTTTCTCCTGTAACGTTGTCTGTCCATGAATCTCTAATCACGTTTCTCCGGTAACAAGCATTGTCTGTCCATGACTCTCTAATCACTTTTCTCCTGTAAAAAAAAAAACATTGTTTATCAATGACACTTTAATCACTTTTCTCCTGTAACAAACATTTTCTGTCAGTGACACTCTAATCATTTTTCTCCTGTAACAAGCAGTGTCTGTCATTGACACTCTAATCACTATTTTCCTGTAACAAACATTGTCTGCCATGATTCTCTAATCACTTTTCTTCTGTAACAAACATTGTCTATCATGACACTCTAAACACATTTCTTCTGTAACAAACATTGTTTGTCATGACACTCTAATCACTTTTCTCCTGCAACAAGCATTGTCTGGCATGACTTTCTAATCACTTTTCTCCTCTAACAAACACTGTCTGCCAATGACTCTCTAATCACTTTTCTCCCATAACATTGTCTGTCAATGACACTCTAATTCTTTTCTCCTGCAACAAACAATATCTGCCATGACTCCCTAATCACTTTTCTCCTGTAAAATTGTCTGCCATGACTCTATAATCACTTGTCTCCTCTAACAAACATTGTCAGTCTCGAGTCCCCAATTCTCACAGTGCTAGAAATTCTTTCTAACCAAGTCGATGTTGCTTATATGTGTTGCCCATCTGCTCATTTTCTCCCCAAAGACGGGTATCTGTTTTCTCGTGTTCTTCTTGCTTAGTATTTTCACCGCATCAAGCAATTTATCATGAAAGGTTTTTTTTCTGTTTTTAGTAGAACAAGCACCCCTCTCTTGATGGTTCCTGTATAATTCAATTCTAAGTCTGAATTTGCTTTATTGTTGACGTTTTGTGTTTGGCGGAATGTGTATAGAACCACTGTTGTAACCAGTATTTTACTCTTGAATCCCTAGCATTGAACCCTGTGTGATTTCCTACAAAGTATATATGTCCCATTCAATGTGACGTGTATGAAAATGTAGTTGTGATGTTTAGTCAGACATACTAACTAACTCTGACAAGGTATTGTTTTATAAGGTCTATATATTAGATTCCTGTAACAGTAATACACTTTTTATGTTGCCAAAGTTTCACAGTGTTAAAGAAGAATGATGAGAACATCATGGACAGACAATCAACGTAATGAAGAAATATTGAAAGAAGTTAACTCGCAAAGAGATCTGGGTGCTCACATCAGAAGAGGACCAATTCTGGGCATGTCATGAGAAGGGCAAATCTGGACACAAGGATATCGTGACAGTGGGAAAATTTAAGGGGGGGGGGGGAGAGAGAGTGTGTGTGTGTGGGGGGGGGGGTGAGAGAGAGAGCGAGAAAGAGAGGGAGAGAGAGAGGGAGGGAGAGAGAAGATGCTAGTCTCTTGACTTCCTGCTTTGGAGGAACTTCGGTATGGTTGGCAGTACAGGAGACACATGGCTATGGACAGACATGATCACCGTCGCTCTGCGCAGATTTAAGGAGAAAAAGTAGTCATTAATTTCTATTTAGAAAGCTACTGTGACCTGCTGTGACTTAAAAATCAAAAAATGAGAGCATCGGTTGGAGTTCCCACAATTAAGCTAGTTCTGAACAGATCACACAAGTAAGCTAGTTCTGTCATATAATCATACAACAGACAAACCTTACTGAATGCGATCAAGATCACACAACTAAGCTAGTGCTGTTATAAAAACAGACAAGGCACCTTGTTAAAGCATGTGCCCCAATGCAAGATGGAGGAGAATGCGTGTAAGATGAAGGCAACGTTACAGGTGAGTGGGTAACATCGAGGGTGCTACTCGAAGAAGCTTATATGAAGACACCATTAACACGCATGACAGAGGATGCTGAAGACTCATTACAGCCGACATTCAATGTGGTGATGGCACTTGATTGATTGATTGATTGATTGATTGATTGATTGATTGATTGATTGATTGATTGATCGATCGATCGATCGATCGATCGATCGATCGATCGATCGATTGATTGATCTGTCAAACATATAAACAAGTTCTATTTTACAATTTTCAAATATCTTATTTTATCTGCAAATATTTTATCAAAGATAGGAAAAGCGCGTAAAAGCCGCCAGAATGAAATAAACAAAACAAGTATAGAATGTCTGCTTAACAAAAGCGTAAACCCAAGCCATCCCTCTCTCCCCCTTTACCCACACTATAATACGCAGAACTTTGCGACGACAAAGTTAATTTGCTGTCACGTGTGTTGTTGTCTGGTATTGATGTTGTCCCTGGTGAAGACTTGTTGTCGCAACGTAGTTTTTGTGAATATGTTCTTATACAGACGGAATATAATATTGTAATTGCACTAAATTGTTTAGGAGAACAAATTTATGAAGCGGAAAACAAAATACTGAGAGATCGTTAAATCCATCTCGGGAAATTATGAGATGCATAAATATAAACAGTTTCTTAACCTTATCTGAACCCAAGAACTCAGTATGCGTTTACTAACTTCGTCTTAAATATATACTTTTCTTAACGCCTTCCATACCATTAGCCACACTAAGCCACTCCATCTGAGATGTTATTTTATCTCCTTGTGTTCCGTAGCTCTATTGTTTTAACACATTTAGAATAAATCTATTTATGATCTGTTTAAGTCCCCGTTAATCACTGGTATCATGAAGGCTAATAGACTACAATGGCTGGGGCATATAGAAAGAATGGAAGACAATAGGGAAACAAAACTCGCTTACACTCAGGAAATAAATGACCGTAGACCCCGAGGTAGACCAAGAAGACGGTGGAGAGATAATATATATACAGACCCACAAGCACTTGGAATCAACGACTGGCAAGAGAAGGTCAACCAGAGAGACGAATGGAGACGGCTTCTATCTGCAGCAAAGAACCTCAATGGCTCGGAACGCTGAAGACGAAGAAGAAGAAGAAGAAGAAGAAGAAGAAGAAGAAGAAGAAGAAGAAGAAGAAGAAGAAGAAGAAGAAGAAGAAGAAGAAGAAGAAGAAGAAGAAGAAGAAGAAGAAGAAGAAGAAGAAGAAGAAGAAGAAGAAGAAGAAGAAGGAGGAGGAGGAGGAGGAGGAGGAGGAGAAGAAGGAGAAGGAGAAGCAGAAGAAGAAGAAGAAGAAGAAGAAGAAGAAGAAGAAGAAGAAGAAGAAGAAGAAGAAGAAGAAGAAGAAGAAGAAGAAGAAGAAGAAGAAGAAGAAGAAGAAGAAGAAGAAGATGAGGAAGAATCTATAACTACTTTCATGCAAGAACTTCATGGGAGCCACTGCGGTCCGATGGCTAGTACTCAAGCATGCCGACCTGACGGTCACATTTTCGAATACCCGTTGACCTGGTTTGTTTTTGTGCGGGTTTTTTTTATTCACCTGGGTAGCCAGGTCAGTCGTGCCTAAAATTGGTACCAGAAAATGTTCCGGGAAATGAATTCGACCGCCGTGATATTAACCATATCCCTTATCGATAGTCATTTGATCTATGAAACTTATGGAGTCGGAAGCATGGCGAACAATTAAAAGAATTACTAATAAACTGTAATCATTCAGTGGGACTAAAATGTTATGACAGAATCACCAATTTAGAGTTCAATATAGAGGACAATATAACTAGACACACTCTTGTCTGGAAACACAAGTTAAAAGAAAATAGCCGGAGACCTAGATGCATTTGGGGAAGAGAATAACAGACAGTAATAAATAGTATTGGGAGGACATGAAGGGAGCTGCAGGAGATAGCAAAAGATAGGGCGGCCAGATGGTTTTGTTGGGGGCCTATGTCACAATAGGGGATTAATGGTAGATGGAGAAGAAGAGAAAAAGTATTTATTTAATCAGTATAATGTCTGTTCTAAGTATTTCTCTGTAACTTTTTAAGTAAAGTTGCATTGCTTTTCACAATAGTATGAATGTCAGCCTTCAGAAAACAATGACAAATTACTGAACATACAATTGTCTAGAAAACACAAATAGCCAATAAAATAAATGAACTTGATTGCTAAGTCATGTAAAGAACATGCAACAAACTTGTATAAGGATTTGTGAAATTCAGCACAAAGCGATCTGCTCCCATACGGCATGGGATTGACTTCGAACCCGGTATGTCAGAATTGTGAGACGGCATTCACTACCCGCAATCTACAGACGCCGTCCCCGGTAGTATTGTGTATATATGTTATGTAAACGGCACGGTGGCGTAGGAGTTACGAATGCAATTCGTAATCCTCCATACCGCGTTCGCAACACAGCTGCGGGCAATTTGGAAGCAGACCGCCTTGCGTTGTTTTCCATACAAGGGTTTGAGTGCTGGTGGTTTGGAAAGCAATGGCAAACTACTGAACGTAAACGTGCCAAGAAATCACAGTCAAGCAATGTTGGGTTAACTGCGACGTCCTGTAAAGGATATGCAACTAACTTGACTAAACGACATGTTCATCTCTGGAAATATATTAAACACGCCATGTTAGTTAAATTTAGTTTCCACACATTTAACTGATTCAGTGCCAAACAAAACGTGGGTTTGGACCAAACATGGAACACAATCAAACAAGCAAAGATTATAATTTAAATTTCTGTTCCCTGGGCATTGAAATTGCAGAAAATACTATGAAACGAAACATAACACGGTGACTCTAGTATGACGATGTATCGTCCTTTGTCCAAATAAAGTATCATATTTGTCGATATATAATTCTTAGGCACTGAACCAGTTAAAGAACCTTCTTGTCTAAGCATTTCTCTGTAACTCAGGCCCTCCCTTGGACTTTCAGATTCAAGCCATCACTCCAGACCAGGCCACTCAGGGTTCGAGAACAATGTCCCAAACGTTCCAGTCAGTGTGTGTGGAGCTGCCGACTTGACCGGATGTTGTACGTAACTAGTCACACAGTTCAGAAGCCGCCCAAAGTATTTCACATGTTATCTCCTGGTTGTATGAATGTTGCTGGTGTAAAGCGAATTAGCATTCATGTTTCCGTTTTATGGCAGAACAGTAGGAGGTGTGGGTTTTTTTTTTTTTTTCAGCCTTCTGTGATGGCTGTTTGTGTAATGTTATTTCTTTTAAACAAATTGACGTTTTAGTTTTTTTTTTCGTTAGAGAACAAAGCGATCAACCTGTTTCTCTCCAACGTGTCGATTGTTTAACCTTGCTTGTAGGAACATGAAAGAAAATATGTATGTAATGATATTTGCGTAATGAATTTGAATAACAAAGATTGCACGATTTATTGCCTGGCATATTTCACTGCATCTATCTTTGCTACCCATAAAACAATAACCGCATTTTAATGACACGTATTGACTGTTTTGCTTGAATGAAACACAGCTAAACTATTGGTGTAATGGTTATATCGTTACGCTGACAGTAGCTTGAGTATGACGGTGTGATGTGTTTATGTGCTTGCTATTTGATTTATACTGGTTTAATATACAATTCTGAGACCTATGGTGCTGTTTCAATGGTTATATACCAGTTATGTCCTTATTCCATAGTTGTAGGTTCATGTGTATGATAGACCTGGCTAATTATGACACCATTTGTTGGGGTGTTTATTTGGTCATGTGTCGAATTCACTTGTGCCCGCAGCGAGGCACTGTCGTCATTTGGAGGTGACAGGTTCGAACCCCGGTGGGGTACCTATAGATTTCATTTTTTGTGTTGTCTAGTGTGTCTTCTAGACTTCTACTTCTACGAGGGCCAAACAACAGATGTGAATGTATTTATGAACTGTCTTAATGGCCTCAAAGGGTTTCCCAATTGATATTTCTGTGTAATACGGGAGGAAAAAACTGGCCACCTACTCCATGCAGTCAGGCCTTTAAAATGTGATGATTCTTACACTTCACGTGACCACAGCACGTTCTTGCTACGGGGCGTCTTTTTTTTAAATGAAAAAATATTACGTCATATGGGTTTTTATGGTATACAAAGAAACCGCACTTAACATTATCTGATCGTTCTTTGTGCTTGATTTACATCTTGAAGATTGACTGGAACACTCATGTCTTCTTCTATCGAAGTTTTTAATCCGACATTTACATTTTGTCTTTCTGTCCTACCATCGAATCAAATTATCTTGAAACAGTCATAACATCTGATGGGAGGTACCTTGAAGAGATTTGAACACGAAAAATGCCTTGGCGAATGTAGCCTTTTGCAAGATGGAAAACATACTGACCAATTAAAAATATGTAAAGTGCAACAAGAAAACAAAAGTGTTGAGGTGCTACATAGAGCCTGTACTTTTGTACGGATGTGAAGCGTGAACAATGAGCAGACAAGCTGAAAAACATCTAATGTCTGTGTAAATGTGGTTTCTTGGGAAAATACAAAGAATACCATAGACAGATGGAAATATCAATTACCACGTCCTAAAAGAAACAAATGAAAACTGTAGACGTAGACACGTTATGATAGGAAATAAATTGGTGAACTTGATGACAACTGACAAGATTGAGGGGATAAGACCAAGGGGAAGGTAGAGAAGTAAATACCTGGATGTCTTGGCCACATGGTATGGTTGAGACAAGAACACAGAGATTTTTTTTTTTGCGCTGCCTCGCTTTGAACTCAAACATTGTCCATACACCCTACTTCAAGCAGTGCTGGGCTGAATTTTGCGTGTGGATTAGCTTCACCTATTAACAGTGTCCCTCGCCATCAGGCGAACCCACTCCGACTACAGAGGTATTTGTAATTAACGTCCCCAAGTCCAAGACGATAGATCAACATTTTAGTGCAACTGTCCGGTGTAGGAGTTGAACCCCTTACCTCGGCATCAACACACCGGATGATTAAGAACACGCGCTCTTATCCTTTCGGTCATGCGGACCTACGAAACAGAGCTGATCCACGACTCTAGTGATGGCGTGAGATAGCGAAACATGACCGGCATGGCACATGATGATGATGACCATCGAATCTCCCATTACTTCCAGTGTCGCCCCTGGAAACATACTGTTGGGTGAAATAATAAGTTTACCACCTACCTTTCTAATCTAAAAGTATCTGCCTACACTTTTCTATATTCTTGCCCTACTATCGAATCTCCCATAATTTCCAGTGCCGCCCCTGGAAACACCCTGTTAGGTGAAATAACAACTTTACCACCTACCTTTTCTAAACATAACAGTATCAACCTACACTGTCTGAACTTAGGGGAACGCGATTTTTAAATGTATGCATGTTTACACGTGGGACATTCTCCGGTGTAGAATGTAGAAAAGATCAGAATATTTTTCCTCCCTACACCATGATTTGAGAACAGAAAAGGTTTTCTGCTGGGGAGTAATCATATAACCCGAATCAGATCAATAAGTGTCTGTGTCTGTTTTCCATGCTTTTATCCAGGTTCCTCGACTACTCTTGGTTCATGAGGTTTGCTGTGTGGAATATGAGAGAGAGAGAGAGAGAGAGAGAGAGAGAGAGAGAGAGAGAGAGAGAGAGAGAGAGAGAGAGAGAGAGAGAAAATGAGAGAGAGAGAGAAAGAGAGAAAGAGAGAGATGGGCAGGCAGAGAAGGAGAGTCAGAGAGGTAGACACAGAGAGACACAGACAGACAGACAGACAGACAGACAGACAGACAGACAGACAGACAGACAGACAGACAGACAGACAGAGGGACAAGTCTGCCTAGTTTACTCCAGAGGAAAGGTCACACCAATTCATCTGAAATAAGACAAGCTGCAGAAGCTGCCAGATCAGCAAAGCAATGCTCTTATTGTTCTTCTGTCGGAGCTTCCGTTCTAGACCAGTTGCCTAACGAGGCTTTGGGCCTGGTTTGCCCTTCCATGTCATTAAGTGTTTAGGTTACATTTCCTCGTACTACAATAAGGCTTGTACCCTCCCAGTTGCGCTCCTCCGCCCGAAGCCGTTGGTACAATGAGGAATGTCGGTTTTAGTAAGCGCTCTAACAGAAAGCAAGTAGTACCGTCTACTGCCGCTCAGTCATATCTGA
>OY992878.1:146551401-146686401 GCA_963921405.1 Cepaea hortensis
TGGTCTAGATCAGTGCTTCCCAAACTTTCCACTTTCGCGCACCGACATAACATTTTCCTTTTGCACCAGTGACCGGTGCCAAAAAAAAAGTTTTCTCCTTGTAATCTGGAATTGTATACGACCTCATTATACATTTTAATATAAATATAAGATTTAACGTAATTGTGGGTGGTGTCCCGGTGCGCTAAATACTGCTCCATAATATTATTGGATGACGGTGATTTATTTAATGGTAGTCCCATGTTCATGAGTAAAAATTTTATTGTAGAGATTGTCAAAACTACATTTAGGTCTTCTTGTAAAGGTGTATATACTCGTTTACACGGACAGTAATGAACACCAATATAAAATAAAAAATAAAAAATATTCTCCTCTCTCTCTCCCCTCTCTCTCTCTCTCTCTCTCTCTCTCTCTTCTTGCATATACTGTGCATATGTCCACATACACTAGCATTTTGTCTGAAGTGTGTCTATGTATGTACGCGTGTTCATGCACACCAGTCCACCCAAACCTCAAATAACACAATGGGGTCTTGGTCAATACCAATTTTACACGCCTCCTACCCCGCCCCCTTCTTTCTATGTGCTCACTGAACCGTAACACCCAGCACTGTATATAACTACACCCGAGATGTTCGTAGTCATTTACAGATCCGTAGGTGAGGTGAGTATGCAGTTTTTTTCTCTATTAACAGTTTTTTCTCTATTAACAGTTTTTCTATTAAACATTTTCTTCAACTAACATTCTTTTCAATTAAAATTTTTTTCAATTCTCATGCTCTCTTCATTGCTTCTATTTTTCCATGCATTTGTTCCTCTCGTCCTGTCATCACCTTCTAATGTAGTCACAGGAGTTCTCCTTGACTGTATGTTGTGTTTGTGAATGTGTTTGTTTGCTGATGAAGGCTAACCGCCGCAACGTTCTGTATGTGTCGTAACTCTGTTATGTAAAGCTGCACTACTTTGTGTCATTTTAAATTGTTTACACTTTCACAGCTTTACCGCAGTTCCACCAAATTGTAATTTAGTCAGCTTGTTTAAAATCTGATTTTGGTATCGTTTTCCAGAATATTTTTTATTTTTTATTTTATATTGGTGTTCATTACTGTCCGTGTAAACGAGTATATACACCTTTACAAGAAGACCTAAATGTAGTTTTGACAATCTCTACAATAAAATTTTTACTCATGAACATGGGACTACCATTAAATAAATCACCGTCATCCAATAATATTATGGAGCAGTATTTAGCGCACCGGGACACCACCCACAATTACGTTAAATCTTATATTTATATTAAAATGTATAATGAGGTCGTATACAATTCCAGATTACAAGGAGAAAACTTTTTTTTTGGCACCGGTCACTGGTGCAAAAGGAAAATGTTATGTCGGTGCGCGAAAGTGAAAAGTTTGGGAAGCACTGATCTAGACCATGCACTTTAAGGAGAATTGAAAAAGGTAGTTGCATATCCGTTACATGACGTAGCAGTCAACCCCAGCATTTTTTTTCCTGTTCGTATTCCTGGGCAAGTTTACGTTTAGTATTGCTTCATTGCGTTCCATTGCTTTCTTAACGACCGGCACCGATACCATTTCATTAAAAAATCAATGCAAGGCGTCTGCTGCCAAATTGTAAGGAGGATAACAAGAACAAATAGAATAAGAACAAATAGTATAAGAACAAATAGAACAAGAACAAACAGAATAAGAACATATAGAACAAGAATAAATAGATAAGAACACGAACACAGAACAAGGAACTGAACTAAGAACACGAATAGATATAACAAGAACAAGGAGAACGAGGAGGAGTGGAAGAAGATGAGAAGCAATAGGAAACAGAAAAACAAGAACACAAACAAAAGGCTTCTCATAAGTCTTTAGCCTGACCATGAAGGAGTAAGAGGAGAAAATTGAAATTTGGCATATGTATAGCTCATTCAATTTGTTTCTTCTTCTTCTTTCGTTCGCTTGAAATATGTCTATAACTGCAGTGCTGTCTCTTGTATGAATTGAACTGTCTTTTTCAGTTCACACAGCGGTCCATAGAGTTTATCTTCCACTGTCGTCTCTCTAGGCCAGAAGGTTTGCCTAGATATGTTATATTTTGGGCAGTCTTGGAGTATGTGCTCTGCTGTCTGTGACGCCAATCCACATGTACACATGGCTGTTTCACCAATCTTGAATTTTGTATACATGTGGTTGCGTAATCTATTGTGCCCTGTTCTGAGGCGCAGAATAATGACTTGTTCTGGTCTATCCATAACGTGGTAGTCATCTTGAGCAGGTTTTGGTGGCTTTCTGACTGATTTGATCATTCTTTTCTTTTGGTGGTATGTTACAGGCACATCAGGCTGTGCTTCTTTGGCTCCTTCCTTAGCCAATTGATCAGCTCTGTCGTTCCCGGGTATTCCACAGTGGGATGGTATCCACTGTATGGTGACCTTATGCTGACTGCTAAGTTCAGAAAGTAGTGTCCTTAGTACTGGCAATTTCCCAGACAGGACTGATTTTGCATCTGTCAATAGCACCACAGGTTATGTACCATTGCTGGTATTTAGTAATTTCTCTGTTGCTATCTTGATTGCCTCAATTTCAGCATCGTAGTTATGGCAGTACTTTCCTGTCGGTACTCTAGCTGTGTCCCTGGTATTATTTGGGTATTCTATGTACACTCCCGCTCCTCCATTTCGAACAGCATTTTGTGCTGACCCATCTGTGTAGACTCGGATCCAGAGGTCCTGTGGGTATTCTTCATCAAGGAAGCTGAGAGTGGCTGTTCTGCGCTGCACACTGTTCTGATCTTCCTTGTCAAATATTCCTCTCACTTTTGTCTGGATTTGTAATGATAGTCTATGCTCATCTTTCCATGGAGTTCGCTCTGGAATAGTTGTTAGGGGGATACCAACTGTGGGCAGATCGGTGGTTTCTCTGCAGAGTCGTTTGGCCTGGTGGATAAAACTACTTCTTTTCAACCGCCCCATAGCTAGGTTTTCAAATCTGTTCTTCATAGGGTGGCCTGGCAAGCTGAGGAACTTTTCTACTTGTATTAGCGTTTTCGTATCTCTGCGCTCACTCAGTGCTTGTGTCCTCCCCATCTTCTCCATTTCCACTATAGGGGTTGATCTCATCCCTCCTGTGGTGACTCTAAGTGCTTGATTTTGCACTTTGTCCAGCTCTTGTAGTGTGGTTTTTGCTGCCGAACACCATGCAGTTGACCCGTATTCCAGGTGTGGTCGTATGCTCTGTTGATAAACTTTGCTAAGTATTTTCCCACTGGCTCCCCATGTGGTTCCACTTAGCTTTCTCAGGATGGCTATTTTCCTTCTGGCTTTTGCTGCTGCTTTGTTGATGTGCTTTCTCCATGTCAGCCTGCCATCAAATGTTACTCCAAGGTATGTTGGTTCTTTATCTTCTCGTAGGGGTGTTCCATTTATCTGGATGGTCCCTGCCTTTTGTTTTGAAGAGAGGGTAAATAGGGTGGTGCTGCACTTGTCAGTGTTTATGCTGACACACCATCTATTTGCCCATGCAACAAATGTATCTACAGCTCTTTGTAGTAATCTGGTGGCCACTGATGCATGTTCATTTGTGCTCCATAGAACCAGGTCATCGGCATACATTGCGGCTTTAATTCCATGCGGTAGATTAGCAACGAGATCATTGATGAAGATTAGAAAGAGTGTGGGGGACAATACTCCGCCCTGGGAAACTCCGTGACGCAGTAGTACTTTCTTGCTCTTTAGTCCGTCTATCTGTACTCGGGCTCTTCTGTTGTGCAAGTATGCTTTTACCCATTTGTACATCCTTCCATTGACTTTGCAGTTTCTCAGTTTATTCATGAGACCTTCTTTCCAGACTTTGTCAAAGGCTTTCTTCAAATCTATCCATGCCGCAAGCACCAGCTTCTTCTCTTGGAATGCATCCTCAATTTCTTGAGAGAGGTAGGTTGTCTGATCTTCCGTAGAGTAGCACTGCCTAAAGCCAGCCTGCTGTGGCACAAGGATGTTTTTACTTTCAATGTACCACTGCAGTCTGTGATTGATGATGCGCTCCAGTGTTTTGCAGAGACAGCTGGTGAGGCTAATTGGTCTGTAGCTAGAGGCAATGGAACTATCTTTCCCTGATTTTAGGAGGGGTATCATGATTGCTTCTCTCCAGGCTTGTGGAACACTGCCTAAGGTCCAACTGTTATTGAAGATCTGCAACAGCTTTGCTTTGGCCTCTGTTCCTAGGTTCCTGATCATTTCATTGGAGATACCATCAGCTCCTGGTGACTTTCTCATTTTCAGTTTTGATATGGCTAGCTCCAGTTCGCTGATTGTGATGGGTGCCTCCAGAACCTCATGTACTATTTCCTTCTGTCCTGTATGTTGCCGTTTCTCTTGAATCTCTTGTTGTTTCTCTGGACTGATTTTGATATTGCTATCTTGTGCGAATGAGTCCGCAAAATGGTCAGCTGCTTGCTTTCTTGTTAAGATGTTTCCATCTTTATGTAGTGCAATTTTTGAGTTTCTCCCTGTGCCCTCATCGTTAAGTTGTTTTATTAGCTTCCACAATTTCCTTGTGTCTCTTTCAAAGTTCAGAGACTCTGTTTTTTCCTGCCAGCTTTTCCGTCTAGCCTGCAGCTTGGCCCTTTGAAATTTGGCTTTTGCATGCTGGAATTTATTGTGGTGCTCTTGGCTGGGTGTGGCCTCTGCTTGCTTTCTACATACTTCCACATCATTATGCAACTGTTCCAGTTCATTACTCCAGTAGGGTTTATATTGTTTACGGGCTCCTCTTGGTACTGTTTCTCGCGCTGCCTGTAGTATGCATTTCCCAAACTCTTCAACTACTTTATTTATGTCTTTCTCAGTGTTCAGGTTTCTAACCAGTATGCTGGTGCGATGCTTGTACACTGCCCAGTCTGCTTTCTTGTAGTTCCACCTCGAGAGGGTGCTGCTTTCACTTACAAGCTCATTTTCTACAGTTAGAAAGACTGGTCGATGGTCACTGCCACCTAGTTGTTTCCCAACAATTCGTGTAATGTTCCACTCCAGGTCTGGTGAATGAAAAGCCAGGTCAGGTGTAGTTGTAGAGAACCATGGTCTCGAGTAGAAAGTATGTGGGTCGGACGGCTTGTTAACCAAGATGAATCTATTCTCATCCTGCCAGTCTTCCAGTCTCTCTCCTCTCTGGTCCATGTGATCATAGCCCCAACTCTGCGAGTGGCTGTTGAAATCGCCGCACACAATCATTTTTTCTGTTAATGGTAGTGAGTCCAGTGCCTGTGGACGGTCACTTGGACAGTAGTAATTGATCAGATGTAGGTCTGTATAGCCTGTTTTAAGTTTAAGTGTCTGATACTCAGCCCCTTCCATATAGACTTCGATTTGGGAAGCAGTGATGTTATTTTTTACAAGGGTAAGTATCCCACCTTTTCGCCTGTCCTTTCGGTCAGATCGGTAACACTGGTAGCGTCTGATTTTGAAGGCTATATTTTCGTTGAGGTGAGTTTCTTGCAAGCAACATATGCTTACTTTTTCTTTGTCCAGGATGTTTTCTAATTCTACTTTTTTGTTGCTGACTCCCTCCGCATTCCAGTGCATTATTTTAAGTCTTAGTTTAGTATGGCCAGCTGTTCTATTCTCATGTCCCCTGGCTCCACAGGACATCTGAGAAGGACCTCCAGTAGTTAGGGTTGGACCCTTTCGAGACATAGGGCCCGGCACTGCACCTGCCTGGGGGTCCAAAGCAGGGCGAGCACCATAACGTTTAGCAGCAGTCGACATATTCCATTTTGCGTAATTGCGTGGCATCCTGATTTCTGTGGTGCGCCTCCTGGCTGGTTGCCTCCATCTTCAGCACCTTTCCTTTGCTAGAGCAGACTGTGGTCTCACTCGAGTTTAGATGTGTACACACGCACACACGTGTCTGCACATGCATGTATGTGTATACACATCTAGAGCACACTGGTTATTTTCCGGCGCCAGATACTCGCCGTCGCCCCTTCTCCTGTTAGTTAAAACAGTTCCGCCACGTGAAGGCCAGGAGTTGGACTTTTGCTGCAGAGGTTATGTATTCACGAGCCATTGGGGTATTTAAGCAATGTTGGGCGCTCACCCCAGCACTGCGCCCCGGCTACATACAGCAATTTGGAACCATTCAATTTGTAATGGACATATGAATTATGAATTTCCCTCCTCACATGGTTTTCCCGATATGGTGCTTGGCACAACACACCCTATTGGCCAGATCTGCATATCCAACGGTTTGTCAGAACAATGGATAAATCAGACGCCAGGACTGTGATAAAATTATTGATGTTACGGGGAAAAACATACAGAAATACACAGGGAGATGGAGCCAGTGTTTGAGGAAGTCTGTCCTTCGTATGCTTCTGTAAAAAAATTGGTGTTTGCAGTTTAAGTGTGGCCTTTCTCAAGTTGCTGATCTGCCAAGATCAGGACGACCGTCCTCAGAGTGCAATGACACAAATGCTGCAAAAGTGAAGAAAATCATATACCAGGATAGGAAAATGACAATTGCAGAGATATCGGGTTCAGCAAAACCGAGTAAGAGTACAGTTTTAAGAATTTTACACAACAAACTGAACATGAGAAAAGTGTGTGCCCGCTGGGTCCCGCGCCTGCTGACATGTGAACAGAAACAAACACGGGTTGATTGCTGTGGCCAGTTGCTCAACATGTGGCGGTCGTAAAACATGTTAACGACCATGGTGACGGTAGATGAGACTTGGATTCACCATTATGACCCAGAATCCAAAATTGCCGCATGCGGTGGAACACCCCGGGCTCCCCAACATGTGTCAAGCCAAGAGCACAAAATTCTGCAACAAAAGTGATGCTGACTGTTTTTTGGGGACGTCAAAGGTGTCATATTGAAAGATTGCATGCTTCATGGCAACGCGGTTAATGGGCAGTACTATGCAGATCTCCTTATCAAACTAAGAAAGGTTGTGACCAGAAAACGAGGGATAGCGCGTACGCAAATTCTGCCTTTGCTTCAAGACAACGCGCCCTCCCATAAAGCGCGGCTTGTGCTGCAAACTGCCAACGATTTGAGTACTGAAATTCTTCCACACCCACCATATTCTCCAGATTTGGCGCCATCAGACTTTTTTCTTTTCCCAAATCTTAAAAGACAGCTGAAAGAAAATCGTTTTGACAGTGACGAAGATGTCATACTGGCTTGTGATAACTGGTTTAGTTCCAAAAATAGGTTGTTTTATTCTGAAGGTCTTTTCAAGGTCACGCAGAGATGGCAGAAATGCATAAATTCAAGTGGTGGCTACATTGAGAGGGAATAAGCACTGTGCCAAATCTCAATTGTCTCCGCCTACTCCTTCATGGTCAGGCTAAAGACTTAAGAGAAGCCCCTTGTGGAACCATAAGAGCAAAAAAAAAGCAGACAAAGAGTAAATAACTAAGAAAGGAATAAAATCCCTAAGCTGTCAAAGAAATCAGATGAATAAATCTCCATGCATTGACTGACGACACTCCAAAGAGCAGGGTAAAGGACATCTACATCTTTGCCTTGCACGTCTACACTGCACGATAAACGATTGAATTCACAAGGAGACAGAAAAGTGCTTCGGTCATCTTCTTAAAATAGGGTCAAAGCAACGAACACGTCTGGCTTACAGTGGAGAGAACATTTGGTTTCATGGAAAGGGGGAAGATATAGATGCAGATAAATTGAAGCTGCCAAGGTGCAGTTATACAAAACCTCGCCACCGTTAAGTTATACAAGATCTAGCCACGGTGTAGTTATACAAAAACTCGCCACAGTGAAGTTATACAGAAACTAGTCACAGTGCGGTTATACAAAAACTAGTGACAGTACAGTTATACAAAAACTCGGCACAGTGCAGTTATACAAAAAAAACACAATGCAGTTATACAAGAACTAGCCTCAGTGCAGTTATACAAGAACTAGCCACAGTGCAGTTATACAAGAACTAGCCACAGTGCCGTTATACACAAACTCACCACAATGCAGTTATTCAAAAACTCGCCACAGTGCAGTTATACACAAACTCGCCACAATGCAGTTATACAAGAACTAGCCACAGTGCAGTTATACAATTAGTCGCCACCGTGAAGTTATACAGAAACTAGCCACATTGCAGTTATACAAGAACTAGCCACAGTGCGGTTATACAAGAATTAGCCACAGTGCAGTTATACACAAACTCGCCACAGTACAGTTGTACAAGAACTAGCCACAGTGCAGTTGTACAAGAACTAGCCACAGTGCAGTTGTACAAGAACTAGCCACAGTGCAGTTGTACAAGAACTAGCCACAGTGCAGTTGTACAAGAACTAGCCACAGTGCAGTTGTACAAGAACTAGCCACAGTGCAGTTGTACAAGAACTAGCCACAGTGCAGTCATACAAGAACTAGCCACAGTACAGCTATACAAGAACTAGCCACAGTACAGCTATACAAGAACAAGTCACATTGCAGTTATACAAGAGCTAGCCACAGTACAGCTATACAAGAACTAGCCACAGTGCAGTTATACAAGAACTAGCCACAGTACAGCTATACAAGAACTAGCCACAGTACAGCTATACAAGAACTAGCCACAGTACAGCTATACAAGAACTAGTCACATTGCAGTTATACAAGAGCTAGCCACAGTACAGCTATACAAAAACTAGCGCTGCCAGTCTCCGTGGCCTAAAGCCTTGCGATCGCGATTCGTGAGCCGCTTACCGCGCGTTCGAAACACTGCGACAGATTTGGCAGCAGGCCGTGTTGCGCTGGGGGTTTTAACGTGTTGTATGGGAGCCAGTCGTTCAGAAAGCAATGGCAAACTACTGAACGTAAAACTTGCAAACACATCAACAAAAGCAGTAAAATGCTTGTGTTGACAGCGATGTCCTATAAATAGGATATTCAACAAAATAAAAAAAACGTACAGTTATGCAAAAAGTAGTCGCTGTGCAATTATATAAAATCTAGTCACGATACAGTAAAGAATATGCAACTTCCTGTATCCTGTATATGCGTCCAGGTCAGTGAACAAACTCCCTGCATCGATAGAAATTCGACCACATGACCACTGGTCCGGCAAGCCAGCGAACTAGCCACTGCGATACCACGGCTCCCCAGGGACGTGTTAAATCAGTTCTTTACAGGACTTTGCAATCAATCCCGACAATTTTGCCTGTTTGTGATTTGCTTGGCAAACTGTAAGCTCCGTGGTTTACCGTTGATTTCCTTCCAAATCGCAAGCAGCCGAATTCGAACCCTCATCTCGGTAGGCTGGGGAGTGACGAAACTGATCATCTCAACCACGAGCTTGGCCATGTTACAAATGCCATGTCCTTTGCAGGACGTTGAGGTAAACCCCAGGCTGATTTCATAGTGCATTTGATTTTTCGAGTGCATCTTTTTAGACTGGATACTGACAGAAAGCGTGCATCTCTTCAGACTGAGTACTGACAGAAAGGGTGCATCTTTTCAGATTGAATACTGACAGAAAGAGTGCATCTGTTCAGACTGACTACTGACAGAAAGAGTGCATCTTTTCAGACTGAATACTGACAGACAGAGTGCATCTCTTCATACTGGATACTGACAGAAAGAGTGCATCTCTTCAGACTGACTACTGACAGAAAGAGTACATCTCTTCAGACTGAATACTGAAAGAAAGAGTGCATCTTTTCAGACTGAATACTGACAGAAAGAGTGCATCTCTTCAGACTAAATACTGTCAGAAAGAGTGCTTCTCTTCAGACTGACTACTGACAGATAGAGTGCATCTCTTCATCTCTTCAGGCTGACTACTGACAGAAAGGTTAAGACAGCTCACTCTTACAATTCCCGCGCACTGCTGACGGGTTGGAGAGTTCATACCTGTACACCGGCCAGTTGCACTTACGCATTGACGTCTCTTCAAGACAGCAGCGGACGTGTTTATAGATTGCTTGATTTCACGGGCAATGTTACGATTGCTTGATTTCATGGGCAATGTTACGATCAGCAGTACTGTTATTTTACATTCAGCTCTTATAAACCTACAGCCAAGTCTTGCCTTGTGGAGTCCACTTCCTACAGCAGATGTCCAACCCATCACCACCTCAGCAGTTTCGGTGTGTGGGTCAGTAGAGGATGTACGGATTTCCGCCAAACACTTATCTCGTCCATTTCCCACAATTACAGACCTGGGGGAAATATCAAACAGAAACGGAAGAGGGGAGGGCTGGGAAGGGAGAAGCAATCAACAGGTCCGAGACACAGAGCAAGTCCCACGTGGAGAGGCGGATGAATTCGTAAACCAGCCACATCCGATGCCCTGGGGATCAAAACCGCCACTACAAGGCCAGATCCTGTCACCCAGTTTTCAATATTCTGAAATAGCGGCTGTCAGTGATCTATTTATGTTTGGTCTGGTTGCGTGTTTAAATGCCTCGCTGCTATCTAATCCTGTACATAAGTGTGTAACGATCTTAAGGGTAAATGAACATGAAAAACTCTTTTATCGCTAAATGCGCATGACAGGAAGTAAATGTAAATGAAGGTTGTGTGACAGTTTTACAACTCATGAAGGAAATGAATTATTGATGAATGTCACGATCTGTTCGTTTGCTTTCAGTGATATCAATAACTGGTAAGAAGTATGTGGATTTAGGCGAGAAGATCAGTCTCATCTGCAATGCCTCCGGCGGCTCTAAAATTCCAGAAGAGATAGACTGGTTTAAAGGAGGAGACAAAATTGATTCTACCAAATACAGGTACTTGTTTTATTTCCTTTCATGTTGATTGGTGTGCAATTTTTATAAATGCAGTGTGTATTTTAATGACTGTGGGGATTTGGAAAATATTGCCATTCCAGGTTTTGTATTTACCTTTTATGTTGCATGAACTCCACAGAGGTTAAATACAAAACTTGGAACGGCAATATTTTCAAAAACTCCACAGTCATTAAAACTACACCATATACTGTAGAATGAAAACACATGTTCAGGGCGTCGGGAATATATTACGCTGTGTGGGTACACTTTAGTTCAAAATGAGCCAGCGCAGGACCAAAATTAAACAGAACTGGTTACTTTTATTAGACAAAGACAGTCCACATTTTTTTTGCGTGACTCGTTCACTGCTGTTAAGTCGATCGTGTATTTGTTTTATTACATTGTCCCCTCGAACGGTCAGCTGAAGAAACATTTCAAGTTTGGAGACCGATGATTCGGGGGGGGGGGGGGGGGGGTAGGTTTGGTAGGCTTGATGAAGTCGGCTGGATATCCATTAGATAACAGGGCCTGGTTGTTAAGGATGTCAAGTTGTTATTTTAGTGTGTCATCGGGTCAAATCATTCTAGTTTCCTTAAACAAGGTCTTTACCAGGCCACGCTTATATTTTTTTTTTTTTTTGGCATATCCTTTACAGGACATCGCTGTCAACACCAGCATCTTTCAGCTGTATGTTGATTTCTTGGAAAGATTACGCTCAGTAGTTTGCCATTGATTTCTGAGCGGCCGGCTCACATACCCCGTAAGTTACCGATGCGATTCGAACCACTGCTGATTCTTACCGTCATCACGTTAACCACGAGAGTATACGAGATTACGGAGAAAAGTCATAACCTCTAAGCCACGAAGCCGGCACGTTTATATTGGACGGTTGCAATGCTATTGAAGTTCAGATATTGGTCTGTCCATGTTCCTTTTCGACAGACTGTTCTGTGTATGAGACTATCTTCTCGACGTCAGATTAGGATGTCCAAGAACAATATGATGTCATTGTGTTCGTGGTCAATAGACAAAGAGATGTTCTTGTGGGCTTGGTTCATTTTGGAGTGGAATTATTCTGCTAAATTTATTAAAGATAAATCATTCAAATAACGGCGGTATAGAAAACAACATTCCGGGTGAACGCAGAAGAAGAGGAAGAAACAGGTCCTTTTTGTTTTTTTCTTATTGCGCCATAAGATATCCGCTGGAATGGGACCTGAACGATTCCACATGGCCACTCTGTCAATATGGCGGTAGGATTTTTTTTAAGTACAATGCTGCTTGCTTGCTTGTGTTCGTTGGCTTGAGCTCCAACGCGAAGTCCTGTATGTCGGATGAAGGCATCCTGTTGTCCAACATCAGTGTGATGTCATACAGGACCTGAGGTTTGCGTGAGTATCCGTTGTCCCATGTCTGGCTTATTGGTGTGCAGAATGGTGGTTCCTCGCCGTACAGGCAGACACTCTCCGACTTCGGAGGAATCGGCGATCCTATTGACTTCAGCCAGGACCCCGAAGGGACCTGTTGTCCAGGACGCTCGACGAGGACGCGTCGAATTAAGTACAATGAATTTATTATATATTGTGCACAATAGTAGTTTCTCGAGTTTGGATGTCGGTAGGCCTAACTATAGTTTCTTCACTTTTATGACATCACAGATTATCTTCATTGCTTTGTTTTTTTTTTCAGGGGAGCATTAGTGAAAATAGACGCAATGCCCAATTGTCACTGTGTACCTTTGTTTAAGATCGATACTGTGAAATAGTTCGATCAGCTAAAAAAAAAAATTTTATTAATCCACTGCCCGATTCAATGGGGAGTGAACAGAGGGTCTGGCCGATACTCCAACCGTAGAGGAACATGTAGGCAGCCACTGTACCATCAGAATGGCGGGTATTCCTTGGCTAGTGGCAAAGAGGACGGAGCACGTGTGGAAATGTCCCGAGTTGCAACCATGTTGATTCTTAATTTCATATTTTCACAACGCCGCCATATTTACTTGCATCATTGTATTTGCCCAGGCCGGAATCGTATGGTACGGGATGTTTTTACAGTCTCACTACACTTTGTAAGTATAACAGCTGTTTGTTGGAGAGTATGTTTTCCGTCTTGCAAGACGGAAATCATACTATCCAACAAACAGCTGTTCTACCTACAAAGTGTAGTGAGCCTTTTACAAACATCCTTATATATATACCCTGTGACTGGGTGTTTGCTATTTATGTATGTCTGCTCTCTCGTGCGCGCGCGTGTGTATTTGTCTGTGTCAGTATGTTTGCTGTGTATGTATTTGTGCGCTTGCGTATGTGTGTGCGTAATGGAAAAGTCAAAGAGCTTTCGTAAACAGAAACACAATTAGCCCAGGTGTGAGAACCCGTCCTCCCCTGCTAAATCTAGTGACAGGTGAAAGGATGATCAAGCACGTATTGCTAGCACAGGTGGACAGACACAGATTGATGAAGACTTGAAATGTAGCACGTGGACTTCGCCGGCATTCTAGAAAACACCTTCTCATCTCAGATAATTACAGGAAACGGAGATTATATCAAGAGGATCGGCTTCATTGCACCGGATTCTCTCCCATATGACTCGGTCTCTTTCCTCAGGGAAGCCTGCTAAAAGCGTCGCACACTGCACGAACTCCTTAGATCCAGCGACGACCCCTGAAGAATCTGGAAAAAAATTTCACTCGTGATTAGAATGGTGGAGTTCGACAATGAACCCAGGCTGTAAGAGTTCGACAATGAACCCAAGCTGTAAGAGTTCGACAATGAACCCAGGCTGTAAGAGTTCGACAATGAAACCAGGCTGTAAAGGTAAAAAGATACAATGAACGAATTACCAAGAACGAGAAGTTAAATCAGTAAGTCTTACTTCCAAATGGACGTTGCGGTCAAAGCCTTCGGCAGCACACAAATAACAAACATACCAATACAAGTACATGAACAAATTCTACATGAAAATATATTTATATATATATATATAAAAGTTACTTATCCGTTTTCTTGTTGCGGACATGACACGAATGTCTAGTAATCGACTATTTCATGGTATGATTGCGTGGCATCCTGATTTCTGTGGTGCGCCTCGTGGCTGGTTGCCTGCATCTTCAGCACATTTCCTTTACTTGAGTAGACTGGGGTCTTACTCGAGTTTTGATATGTATGCATGTACACACGTGTCTGCGTATATATGTACGTACATATATCTAGAGCATTATTTTTTTGTTGGCGCCAGAGACTCGCCGCCGCCCCTTCTCCTGTTAGCTAGAACAGTTCCGCCACGTGAAGCCCAGGAGATGGACTTTTGCTGCCAGAGGTGATAAATGCACGAGCCATGGGGTATCTTGCAAGTTTGGGCGCTCATCCCAACTCAGCTCCCCTGGCTACATAATAACAATTTGGACCCGTTTACGTGTTCATTTCTCAAATAAAAATCTTGACAGAAACCTTGACTGTCTACGTCTAATTTATGTAATCAATTTACTGTTTTCATTTGTTTCTCGAGTTATTGCGTCAGTCGTGTTTCTGTCCGTCCAAGGTATTCATTGCATTGTTCACAGAAACCACATTTATACTACCATCAGGTGTTTCTCGCCTTGTATCCTTATAATTATTATCACTTATTATCCACATTTCGCCTCAGTTTAGAAGAGGAAAGACTATAAAGAAGTATAACTGCACCAATTCCTTTCTATTCAACAGGAATGTTGTGCTGGAAAAATACCAGTCTATAGCCGATCGTTCTTTCATATCGGAGCTGATCATTAAACACAGTTCGCTCTCCGATACAGGAGATTACATATGTCGTAGCAGCCGCAATGACATTGCAAATTTGAAAGTTACGGTGCTCCATGGTAAGTGATAGATTACCGGACAACGGAGAAGATATCATATAATTGTTGAGCAAAGTTATCACTGTAATTGTTGTTGATCTTATTGACCTGTGTTTGGCGTGTATCTGCATCTGCAATTTTGTAAGAAATCTTAGCTGCAAAATCCATTACCATTCATGAACAAGTATTCAGATGGAGGGTTTGGTTGGAGATTCTTTAGGCCCTGTAGCCTCAACTGCTAAATATAAGAAGAAAACACAGCATTTGGCAGGTAATAGAAACAATATGTGAAGGCCTTGTATATGACACACCAACGACAGTATTAGCTAGCATCATCATGTGCTCCGTCGATGAGCATGTGTTTTCATGTTCTGCCATCTCAGAAGTCGTCATCAGAATCTTGGATCATGTCTGCGTTCTTGTCCGGATTATGCCAAGTGGCCTAGCTTCTTGTCCCTATTATGCTATGTAGTCAAACATTCCAGGTATTTATCTCTTTGCCTTCCTATTGCTCTTTTCCCCAATTTTTTTTTCAGTTGTCACTGTTTCCAAGTTTATCCTCATAGTGTACCCAAAACATTTTGACTGTGTACATCTAATTTCTCTGAGCACATTACGGTTTTCATTTGTTTCTCTTCAGGCTGTCTTGTTTGTTTTTCTGTCCAACCTGAGTATGTTTCCATTTCTACAGAAACCACATTCCCGCTGCCATTAGATGTTTCTCAGCGTGTCCGCTTATTGTCCATGTTTTACATCTATACAACAGTATATGTTTTCAAGGAGCTGCCATTTACGCATTTTATCTGGAATTACATTACCATTAAGTCGATAGTATAAACAACAAAGCTCATGAGCCTACATTCAACTTTATGATGTGATATGTTTTTAAAGTAAGTGTTGTTTGTATCAGTTTAATCTATACATTGCATCTCTTTATCTTTCGTTCTTTATCTCTCTCTCTCTCTCTCTCCCTCTCTTTCTCTCTCTCCTTCTCTCCCTCTCTCTCCCTCTCTCTTTCTCTCTCTCTCTCTCTCTCTCTCTCTCTCTCTCTCTCTCTCTCTCTCGTGGAATTTATAAAGCATATCAAAAGAAAGAAAGGGTCACTATAGAAGTTAACTTATAGAACATATCAACAAAGAAGGTAAATAGAGAAGTTAACTCTATAGGACATATCAACAGAGAAGGTGGAATAGATAAGCTAATTGTATAGGACATATCAACGGGAAAATGTGGAAGAGAGAAGTTAACTTATGAAGGGAAAACCTAGACAAGAGAAAGAAATGAAGATAGAGAGAAAGATTTATGTGAATAGTTTAAACTGGGCAAAACATTCACAATATGAGAACATCAGTTTGACTCAACTGCCAGACGACAGACTTGAATAGAGGGTCATTGTTATAGTGCGTTCACAAATGACTTCCCCCGTATAAACATCCATAACTCAGTAACCAACTAAGGGAAAATTATGAGATGTAGCATATAACTTTAAAATGTATGCACACCCAACAACAGCACATGTTGTTCTGGAGATTGTGCAGAGATGTAGCATATAACTTTAAAATGTATGCACACCCAACAACAACACATGTTGTTCTGGAGATTGTACAACAGATCACAATATTTGTTTATATGAGGTATATAATTTACTGGTCAGAGATCAAGACGTATTATGAAATGTATTACATCTTCACACGGAAACATCAGTGTTGTATCATGAATATTCTCCTTGGTGCACAGGAATTTTCTTATGAGAAGCACGTCACATAGTGGATCGGAGGTACTACCCGAACTGACGTGCATTACTGTAAAATATGTTTGTTAGCGTGAATTCAAAACATTTTCGCTAAAACATCAAGACATCAGACAGTGGATTGAATCGCTGCGGAGGTCTGCTGTCACCTTAATTTTTGTTCGGGGACAAGGGGAAGTTAGCGGAAATTAACGAGCTGATAAACTTGCTGGATCTGCATCCCTTGTACATGACCAGCCTATGGATTGTGCCGATGCTATAACGCCCTTAGAGAGATGTCGAATACGGATGACTTTGACGCCGCTGAATCCACATCGTTGTCTATGAGAGATTTGGGTGTAAAAATTGGCACGGCCAGACATGAGAGGCACATCGGGAGAATGAGGGATCTCGTCAACCAACAGAAGTGGCACTATTAGCCGAGGAACGCTGATACATATGGTGGAGGGAGGATCTGAGCATTTATGGACATATTCAGAGTGCATGGACAATACCTTAACAGATAACTAACAAACCATGTGTACACACACATACAGGATAATAAGTGTATAATACTCACGTGTACACACATACAGAATAATAAGTATATATACCCACGTTCACACACATAAAGGGATAATAAGTATACAATGACATACGTGTACACACATACATGATAATAAGTGTATAATCCCCGTGTATATACACACATACAGGATAGTATCTATATTCTATACAATACCCATGTGTACACACATACAAGATCATATCTATACAATATCAATGTGTACACACATACAGGATAATAAGTGTACAATACCCATGTGTACACACAGGGAGCCGCAATGACCCAGTTGCTAACCTGCTTGTCTGTCAATCCGTGGTCACACATTCGAATCCCAATCCAGACGGATTCTTCAATTGAACATGGCTGCTAGTCGACTCAGTTTAAAATATGTACCAGGAACAGTTCTGGGCGCTAAAGGCGGTCGGTTCGATATTGATCAGTGTCCACGTGATCCATAGAGTGTTGATTGGGCTATAAAAGTATGTGGCTAGCACCTTATACCTAATAAAGAATAAAACAAACGGAGGGGCGGGTGAATGATATTATACGTTGTTTGTTTATTTTTGCATGTTTACATATATAAAGTACTAGCTGACGTCCCAGCCCGGCATCGCCTGGGCCCTCGCAGCTAATTTATTGATATTTTATTAGTTACCAGAGAATAAATATAACTCTTTTATTTATTATTATTTTTTGTTAATAGTCTTAAATAGAATAGATTCTATGTTACTGCAATATGCATTAGCTCTATACACTTTTATTTGAGCATCGCGTACTCGAACGGTTTTCAGTCTTGCTTGCCGTAGCGCGCCTGTTTCAGATGAACGTGCTTGAGCAGTGCGTACTCTATTGGTTTCCAGATGAACGTGCTTGAGCAGTGCGTACTCTATTTGTTTCCAGATGAACGTGCTTGAGCAGTGCGTACTCTATTGGTTTCCAGATGAACGTGCTGGAGCAGTGCATACTCGATTGGTTTCCAGTCTTGCTTCCCGTTACTCGTCTGTTTCTGAAGCTCGTAATGCCTTTCTCTTTCGTGCTTGGGGAAATTTTTTTGATTTTACACTAACTAACTATTTCAGTTGGATTCGCGGGAGTGAGAACAACATCTGTACATAATTTCATCTCAATCGGATGGACCGTTCGGGAACGCATAAAGGACACACACACACACGCGCAAACAAACATTCCCGTTATATATATATATATATATATATATATATATATATATATATATATATATATATATATATATATATATATATATATATATATATATATATATATATAGTAGATAAATTTTAACACACATATATACACATGTAGAAAGTATGATACATGTGTCACAAGCATGTGTTTACATACAGGGTGATGGATATGGAACAATAATGTGTACACACATACAGCACGACACATATGGAATAGCTATACGCCAGCACACACAACACGCGCTCAGACACACAGACACACTACAGAGGTGTATGCACTTAAAACAACTATGTGTGCACGTATACAGTATGATACTTCAAGATGTAGAACAAACATACACAAACAAACACACACGCACACGCACAATATACACCATACACACTTACACACAATCACACACCATACACACACACACACACACACACACACACAGGCGCAAGCACGCTCCATAAAAGATGAATTACTTGTGTATTTACATGGTGTTATTCATTTATTTTCTTCTTTTTTTTTTTCCAGCGGATTCATCAAATGTGAGAAGAGGTAATATAATTTATCCTTGTATTATTTTTTTTTAAAGACAGACTGATGGGCGGATGGATGGACGCATGGGTGAATTAGTTGAGTAAGTGAGGGAGGGGTAGGTAAGTAGATTAAATAAATGCACGGATAGATGAAAGAATAATTAAACAAATGACAAATAATTAGTTGCTTCTTTCATGGCTTTGTTTCCAGTTTAGATACAATAAAAGTTGTAACAGTCATGTTCGTGATGTAAGGGAGATAATAAGCAAATGATAACAGGTAATAAATGTTAGGTTAATTACTTTAGTAGCTGATCTAGCACTTGCAAATTTCTAGGTTTAAATTGTAGCAGTTGGGATGTTCTATTAAAAATTCTACTAAAGAATTATGAGCATGTGCATAGAAGACAACAACAGAAATACGTGCCACATGTACGTCTTTAATCTGTGACGATTGTTCATTTTAAGAACCTAAGGCACAACGTCAGTAAACATATTAAAGTACAATTTTTTTGAACATGCATCTTCTTCTTGGCCTTTTGTTTTGACTCAGATCAAAGTGTAGTATCTGCACTTGATCTTGCCAGGGCCACCAGCAGAGGCGGTCATCCGAATGACACACAGGGAAGTGGGAACCTGTTGGGGCGGCTTTGGCCCCGAGGAGAACCAAAAACAAAATTTTTTTTAAACAATTGTTCAGAATATAATTTTTGTTCAGCATGGCCGAATGGATAAGAGCGCTCTCTCATAAACTTCCCGTGTGCTGATTTACTAATGTATCTATTTACTTTATGGTTTTAACTGTTTCTTAGAAGGACTGCCTCGTTCGTTTTTCTATCCGTTCATTGTATTCTTTGCAATTTTCTCAAAAACCACATATTTGCTACGACTAGATTTTTTTTTTTTTTTTGCGCTCGCTCGCTTTGAACTCAAGCGTAGTCCATACACACTATTTTGCATGTGGATTCGCTTTTTCTATTAACAGTGTCCCTCGCCATCAGGCGAACCCACTTCGACTTCAGAGGTACTTGTAATTAATGTCCCCAAGTCAAGGACACCAGGTCAACATATTAGTCCAGCTGTCCGGTGTAGGGGATGAACCCCTAACCTCGGCATCAGCACACCGGATGTTTAAGAACGTGCGTTCTTATCCATTCGGCCATGCGGACCTGCGCTACAACTAGATGTTTCTTAGCTTATCTACTGACCGTCCAATTTTCCCATTATTACAACACTATATGTTCTATATAGCATTTTTATATTCTTGTTCTAACTACTGTTGACAGCTTTTTAGTGAAGAGTTATGTTTTCCGTCTTGCAAAAGCTACTTTTGCCATTTCGATTCTTGTTCTGTTCTCTGTTAGTAAAATAACTTCAAATGTCATGACTATTCGAACATAGCTGTATTTATTCGTCTGTCCAAAAGTTTTCCATTTACGTGGATGTTACATTGGAACATTCATTTCTTCTTGGTGATGATCCTAATTTATAAACATGGCACTTCCCAGATCCTCGTGGGAATACCAGGAACTGCCCAAGTGCTTTAACGATATATTTTACTATAAGGTGTTATGTAACATTATGTATCGATATATTTTACTACGAGCTGTAATGTAACATTATTTATTGTGATAAGAATAAAACACATCTCGCATATTTCCCCGCCACCTTATAAATAAGAATTCTTCGCACTCCACAGGATCCGGGGATATCCCCAACACAAGCCAGCAACACGACTACGAAAGTAAAGGACAGAGAACCAGTCCGGATGAGTTGACAACCTTCGCACTCACTGGTACATTGACTCTGTTCTTGTCATACCTCAGCCTGTTCTCATGACCGATTGAAACGACTCCATTTGTTCGCGTTTCTAATTGCACTATATAAGGCTAGCTGTTGTTAAGATTTCAAAATGGCATCTGACGATGTCTGCTAATTTAATGCGAAATGCCAGAATGTGATCATCTTCTCGCATATAAACAATATTCCCATAGGCTGGGAAAATTGTGGTTTATGTGTGATCGTGAATTTTTAATGGCATGTTGTGAAATTCTTTGTGATTTCCGGCTCAGTGCCTCCAACATCTTGCACTAGTGGTGAATATGCGTGTTCCGAGATCCCTGGCGAACCATCATTTTTCTTGTGAATTAAATATGTACCTTCGATTTGTGCGCTCATTTGATTACCCTTTTCATCGTCATCGCTGGCCATTCTTTAGACTACTGATTAAATTCGGAGTTTGTTGATGCAAGTTGTTTATTTATGAGAAGTTTGTGCCGCCGCCATTCAATTAATTGTAACAATAGTCGTTACAAACAAAACATGGCTTCAACAATGATAGTTGTTTGTGGAAATTGTATTCTGGTGATTGTGGTCAACTGTGTCAATAAGTAACTTATTTATTGCAACAGTCTTTGTGTCGATAAGTAACGTCTTTATTGCAACAGTCTGTGTGTCGATAAGTAACTTCTTTATTGAAACAATATTGGTGCTTCTATTGTGTGAAGATGTGGACAACGAACAAGCAGCAATCAGACAAAAACGAGACTTTCAAAATGTAGTTTTATAGAAAAACTGAGGGAAACGAATTTCATGAAAAGTGGAAAGCAAAGTTCTAACAGTGCTCCAACAAGAAAGTGTCAGATTTAAGTTGAACTTAAATTTCCATGTAACAGGAAATTACTGAGACTACAATGAGGATGGGCCTCCTTCGCCATAAAGAAAGACTTGTGGATTATGTCAGGAAGTAGAATAGTATTGATCCCTACAGAGTGTAGAAAATATGTAATGCGAAGACAACCACTAATAGAATAGGTGTCCCATAGTTACCTGCCCCTGTCAGTAGAAACACTGTTGCAGACAGATGCCTCAAGGTTTAGCAATATATAGGTAGGTGCATACGCTTTACAGGACGTCGCAGTAACTCCAGCATTGTGGGGCTGTTTGTGATGTCTCGGCAAGTTTACGTTCAGTAGTGTGCCATTGTATATTGGATACAACAAGCTGCCATAAGGATTGATAATGAAGTGGGACAGTATCAGCCTATTAAGAGAGGTGTTAGGCAGGGATGTGTAATGTCTCCAGATCTTTTTTCCCTATACAGTGAACATATTTTCAGAAATGTAGAAGATATAAATGGAATCAGAATTGAGGACGAAACATCAATAACATTAGACATGCAGATGATACAGTATTGATTGCAGACAATGGGCAGGATTTGCAACAATTAGTAGATGCGGTTTATTGCACACAGTGAACAACTGGGGTTAGAATTAAATTGTAAAAAAAAGACAGATTATGATCGTCACTAGGAAGAATGAAGTACCGCAATGTAATATACAAGTAAATGGGAATATTCTTCAACAAGTGAATCGGTACAATTATCTCGGAACTGTCATAACATCTGATGGGAGATGCCTTGAAGAGATTATAACAAGAATCGCCATGGCGAAAGTAGCCTTTAGCAAGATGAAAAACATTCTGACCAATAAAATGATGTCAATTGAAACGAGAAAAAGAGTGTTGAGGGGATACATAGAGACTGTTCTTTTGTATGGATGTGAAACTTGGACAATGAGCAGTCAAGCTGAAAAACATCTGATGGCTGCAGAAATATGGTTTCTGAGTAAAATGCAAAGAATACCATGGACAGACAGAAAAACCAATGACCAAGTACTACAGGATACAAATGAAAATCGTAAATTGATTAGAAAAATTAGACGTAGACAGTCAAAATTTTTTGTATATGTTATGAGGAGAAATGGATTAGAGAACTTAGTGACATTTGGCAAGATCGAAGGGAACAGACCGAGGGGAAGACCGAGAGGAAAATACCTGGATGGCTTGGCCACATGGTATAGACGAGACAGGAACACTGAGCTGATCCACGACTCTGGTGATCGAGTGAAATGGCGAGTCATAACCGACCACGCTTTCCGGCATGGCACATGATTGATTGATTGATTGAGTGGGCCATTACTTTCTGAACGACTGGCACTCATACCATTTTATAAAACCAACGCAAGGCGGTCGGCTGCTAAATCTCCCCCAGCTGTGTTTCGATCGCGGTATGCGGGATTACAAACTGCGTGTGTAACCCTTATGCCACAAATCCGGCTAACAATATACAATATATAACTAGAATTAACCTCCTATATAGGAGATAGCAATGCCAAGTCCGATGTGAAATGTTGACGGTTATCAGTCACAGATCAAACGTGTATGCAGTTCATGGAAGATAGTGGTCTGCGTGAACTCCTACAACTGTTTGATCGAAGAACCTCATTATGCATAAAGAGAATAGATTGATATAAAATATACTGAAAAACGATGTGGTGCGAAATAACATACAGACGATTGCTTGACTATAGGACATTTAGAATAAACAGTCATGACTATATAATGGATAGAACTTCTTTATATATACATTCTAACAATATAACACATGTTAAAAACGAAGTCTGTGTAATATTATATACAATATGAACACTTAACTTTTGATAGCCTGTTCTTTAAGGATCATGTTGAAGTGGTGGTTACAGAATGTCTGAAGGGGCTCAATGCACTGAAGAGTATGGCAGCAAGGGACATTCAGCATAAAATGCTATTAACACTTTTTCAGCACTTGATCTTGTCAGTTGTAGAGTATGGGCTGGGAATGCTCACTGTCTCAAAGAGTCAGCTATTGAAACTAGAGCGCATAATGAATGAAGCCATGAGGGTGATTCTGGGATGCACCAGGGACACCCCAATAGTGTGTATGTGATACATCCTGGCGTTGCCGACCATTGCGGACAGACGCGAGGTGTTGCAGGCAAGGTCATGCCTCGGTGTAGCTGCGTACAAAGAACACCTTAAATTAATACAACATGCTGAAAAATATTAATTTAAACATTCTCAACTGTATGACAGACAGCGTTATATTATACACACATTATAGATCAATATAGCATATGTTGGAAAACGATATTTATGAACAATTATACGCACACAGTATGGTACACTATGTACAATGTACAATATATCTATATCACAAATAGACCCAGGGGGGCAGAACAGAATACTGAAAACAAAAATAAATAAATAAAAGTCCTAAAAGTTAATGTAGAAAACAAACTTTAACGATTGTGATCAAATGAACACAGGTAGAATTCTGTAACTGTGTAAAATTATCAGTTTTGTTCACAAACATATTTTTCAAGGGATAAATACAAAGATGGTTTACCCTTGTCGTCCGCAGGACTGTTGATGGTACATAAAACTAGTTTTAACACATAGTTGTGAATCTTGGACAATTAGTAAACAAGTAAAAATAATCTATTGAGGTTTCAGAAACGCGGTTTTAAAGAAGAATGCTGTAAATTCATTTAGACAAAATAAGGAATCTACAGGTTTTGGAAAAGGCTAAGACAGAGAGAGCATCATAAAGGGGCAGTTTTTATTGTTGGCTACATTGTGGCAAAAAAGAAAAACCGAGAAACATGTTGTGACAATTGGAAAGATTTGTGGAAAGAGAAATATAGGAAAACAACGAGAAAAGATTTTTGGCAGCTTTTTTTCTATGGCACGAAAGGGTGTTGGAGATCCCAAGATGCAAAGAAACATAATCGTCAACGGCAGTCTGCAAGAGACTTGATAATGGTGATGTATAATTACCATAAATCTCGTTTAAAAAAACTTATAATAGATGAAAGATTACAGAGCAGGTGTGTATGAAAACGAAACTGTTTAAGTGAGGATATGTCCTCAATCTGATGGGTTGAGGAAAGCCCTTACATTTCCGAAGCGTATTTAGGAGTGCTTGAATATGTGTCACATCAGATCTTGACTCACAGATGGCGCTTATTGACTGATTAATTAACTATGTAAATATGATTACCTCGAAGTCATTTTTAGTACATTATTTATCGTAATAACGTTTTTTAAAGCAATTGCATTTCATCACTCCGAGACCTTGGGGGGGGGGGGGGGGGGGGTTGTGCCGTCGTAGCCGCGTTTACCATGCTCGCCTGTCCGCCCAGTGGTCATATGTTAAAATCCCCATTCGAGGCGGGTATTTTTGTTATTAACCTGAGATCCCACACCGACCCAGCCTCAAATATGTGCGGGATATTTCCTGGCAAGTACAGGCGGTCGATGTGACATTGACTACATCACCCCTCGAGTGCTGATTGGTCTAAACAAATGGGGCTTGCTGATTGGTCTAAACATATGGGGCTTGCTGATTGGTGTAAACATATGGGGCTTGCTGATTGGTCTAAACATATGGAGCTAGCACCATATACAGAACACGTCTCATGGCGAACAAATTGGTTCTTTACATTTCTTAGTGAGAGACAGTGCGTATGCATGTGCTCAATTATTTGTACTCATGCTTTGTTCATTTGCTTTTTCAAATCACATTTTTGATATCCCAAACGTGGTCATCGCTTACATGTTTCACCTGATGACGTCTGGTTGTCCACTACATGGTTCTCCATTTCCAGTGAATCAAAATGTGTGGCCATTTAGCGGCCAAACCACCAGCCGGACCAGCAGTCCTAATAATAACATTAAACGTGGGTAGGAAACGGGACGAACGAAATAAGACAGAAACACGCACGGGTACGAGCGAACGTTTCGTCTCAAGTCTTTATCAACGAACAAGAAAAATAAAATATAAAAAACAACAAAAAAGAAAATCCTGCTGGGCAGTGGGGCAGGCATCTGTTAGGAGAAATGGTCACTATTAATGACGTCTTAGCAGTGAATCTAATGAAATAAAACTGTTCATGTTTCTTGTTGTTGGTGTTATTGTTTGTTTGTTGTTATTGTTGTTGTTTGTTATTGTTTGTTCTTGTTGTTGTTTGTTTGTTGTTATTGTTTTTTGTTAGTTGTTTGTTAGTTGTTGTTTGTTTGTTTGTTTGTTGTTCTTAATAGCTTGCTGGTGTTGTTGTTTGTTTGCTGGTGGTGTTATTTGTTGTTATTGTTGTTGTTTGTTAGTTATTATTTTTGTTGGTTGTTTCTTGTTGTTGGTGGTGATGTTTGTTTGTTGTTGTTATTGTTTGTTTGTTTTTATTGTTGTTGTCGTTGTTGGTGATGTTTTTGTTGTCGGTTTTAGTTGTTGTTGTCGTTGTTGTTGTTGTTGTTGTTGTTGTTGTTGTTGTTGTTGTTGTTGTTGTTGTTGTTGTTGTTGTCGTTGTCGTTGTTGTGATGTTTTTTGTTGTTGGTATTGGTGATATTTGTTTATTGTTGGTTTTGCTGTTGCTGTTGTTGGTGTGTTTTTTTTTATTGTCTTTATGTTTGTTTGTTTGTTTGTTGCTTGTTTGTAGTTTTTTGTTGTTATTAATGTTGAATATTTGATTGTCGTAGGTGTTTTGGTATTATTTGTTTGTTATTGTTGTTATCGTTGTTGTTGGTAATTGTTTTTTGTTGTTATTTTTGTTGTTTATTGTTGTTGGTGGTGATGTTTGTTTAGTCTTGTTATTGTTTGTTTGTAGTTAATATTGTTTATGTCGTTGTTGGTGATGTTTGTTTGTTGTTGTAGTTTTTGGTGATGTTTGTTGCTGTTACAGATGTTTTCGTTGTTGTTGTTTGTTTGTTACTATTGTTGATTGGTTGTTGTTGATTGGTTGTTGTTGTTGTTGTTGTTGTTGCTGCTGCTGTTGTTGTTTGTTTGTTTATTGTTTGTTATTGTTGTTATTGAAGCTGGTGATGATGTTGTTGTTACTGTTGTTTGTTTATTATTGTTTTTGTCGTTGTTGTTGGTAATTGTTTGTTTGTTGTCATTTTTGTTGATTTGTTGTTGTTGTTCGTGGTGATGTTTGTTAGTCTTGTTATTGTTTGTTTGCAGCTATTATTGTTTATGTCGTTGTTGGTGATGTTTATTTGTTGTTGTCGTTGTTAGTGATGTTTATTTGATTCTGTTACAGATGTTTTTGTTGTTGTTGTTTGTTTGTTATTATCGTTGTTGATTGTTTGTTTGTTGTTGCTGCTGGTATTGTTGTTGTTTGTTTGTTGTTGATTTTTTGTTTGCTGTTGTTGTTGTTGTTTGTTCGTTATTATTATTGTTGATTTTTTGTTGTTTTTGCCGTTATTGTTGTTGTTTGTTCGTTGTTGTTGATTGTTGCTGTTGTTACTATTATTGTTGTTTGTTTGTTTGTTTGTTTTTTGTTGATGGTTTGTCGCTGATGCTGCTGTTGTTGTTGTTTGTTTGTTGTTGATTGTTGTTGTTGTTGTTGTTACCATTATTGTTGTTGTTTGTTTGTTTGTTTGTTGATGGTTTGTCGCTGCTGCTGCTGCTGCTGCTGCTGCTGTTGTTGTTGTTGTTGTTGTTGTTGTTGTTGTTGTTGTTGTTGTTGTTGTTGTTGTTGTTGTTGTTGTTGTTGTTGTTGTTGTTGTTAGTGTTGTTAGTGTTGTTGTTGTTGTTAGTGTTGCTGCTGCTGCTGCATCTGTTGCTGTTGTGCAGAGATTCTTTTCACTTCATAGGTATATGATGTCTTTGGGCACAATTTAGTTTGATGTTTATAATATTTTTAAAAACAATGACGTCGTATGCGTCATATAGGTGATCACTGTGCAGTGACTACACTGGATTGGTTTTGTGTGAGAGCTAGCTTTCCCTTTACCAGTGTCCCTCGCCTACGGGCGAACCCTTCGCCGACTTCAGAGGTATGTCCCCAAATCAAGAACGGGACGCCAACATTTAAGTCCAACTAGCCGGCATGAGCTTAAGTGCTCTAATCTTCTCCCATAGATTACACAAAGAGAATCTCCGCACAGTACACGAACTCTGTGGCACCGAAGGGGATCCAGATGTGTTGAAAGCAGAATCACACTTACCATAAATTATTGGATGGTCTTTTTTTTTATTGTGGTACATTTTGTTCGAAGTCCAGCTGCTGAGAGATTGTTTATTAAAGGGTTTAAAATGCAAGTGAATCTACAACTAAGCCGGGTTGTATCCCATATGGCTTGGTCTCTTTCCGCAGTGCGGCCTGTCGAAAGTGTCGCACATAGCACGAACTCCGTAGCTCCAGCGACGACCACCAGGAATCTCAGAGGAAACTGCACCCGTTAACCGAACGGCGTAGCCCGGGATCGATCCTCCAACCTTCGGAGCGCGAGGCGGGCAGCGTAACCACTTGGCCATGGAGACTCCCTGTCGAGAAGTTGTTTACCGGGGCAGTGCACACACGGGTCTTCCTAGCTTTTCACCTTTGTCCGAGACGGCGAGAGGTCGGATCCACTGCCCCAGGATCAAGGTGCAATGTATCATCTTTTTTGTTCTTCTTTTGTACAAATTCAAACAGGGTTTATACCATTAGATGAACCTCGTCGGCTTGAGTCAGAGGCAGACGCCGCAATATATAATCTACTGCGCGTCAAGAAGCAAGGGTGAACAGCCGAGATCAGAGTATTCACCAGACAGTGAAACTGGAAGCTGTAGGTATAACGGGTTGTGGATGTGTCCATTCTAAGCGAAGACAGCGTCTTCCTGAAGGAATGAGTGTATTTCCACGCTAGACCACCTAGGCAGTGTAAATAAACGGTATCGTCATTAGTCTGGTCTCTTATCCACCTATCAGCGCTCACCAAACCCACATCCCACATTGTGCCAACGGCTTCCAGGGGAGAAACACAACAGGCAGGGTAGAAGCTTCATCCTGGTGCGAGGAAATGCAACCTAACGAGGGAAAGGGGAAAAGATCAGAAATGGAATAAAGACAAAGAAGAAAAGTATACCAGATGGGTCGGACATTGGGCGTGTGAGACGTCAGATGGTGCGTGATGGTGGAAATTACCGTGTGTTCACATACATCCATTGTGGACGAACATTTACCGCGCGACTTGGTCTGATCAGTGACACTAGCAACGGCCACGGGTTATAGTTATTATGCCTTTTTTTAAAGCACAATAAAAATGAATCGTCTGTCGAGACAGCAAGATGCCAGTAATATTCACCTGAAGCCACAATTATGGGACATATGATAACTTCACCAGCCGGGTCTATCATCCACCTTAAGCAACAGCTATGAGATATGTTGTCTGCACTAGCCAGGTCTAGTATCCACCTAAACCCACAATTATGGGTTGTATTGTATCTGCCATAGCCAGGTGTATCATCCACTTGAACCCACAGCCATGGAATATATGTTAATTGGGAAACCCATTGATGTCACTAAAACAGTTAATCAATAAACAAATATGCATTGTTTGTCGCTCATATAAATAGAAGAAAGAAGTAGAGACTAGAGGACGCACTAAACAACATAAAAATCTCCCCCGATGTGTCTCCACCTTGCCGTGGTGGGGGAGCTTGCGTGTCCCATTGACCCCATGTGCTTGTCGATGGATGAAAACTACATATAGGACACAACCTGCTGCTCTGCGGGTAGACTGAGGATAGCAGTCAAAAGTTTAAATCAGGCGCACGAAGGCAGAAGTTCTTGGTCCGGACACATACTATAAGGCTCTCTGTCGAGGGTTGAGGCTAAACGCCTCTAAGCCATAAACCCTCGGATGTGAGAGCCGGGCCGATACCCACCTACCGAAAAATAGAGGTGAGATACTGAGCACGCTACATGCCCAGTTCAGATACTTGTCCGAAGCTGGGGGATACGAGGGATTCCCGGATGAGAGGGTCTGGCCGTTTCTCGTTCACTGCTGTACGGAGGTAAGGCGCTGAGCCGGCAGCACATGTAGCCTACCTCGTGAGCGAGTACTAAAAGGTAGAAAAAGTGCCCCAGTCGAATGAAATGGTTACGAAAAATGTCTGTATCTAACTCATAGAGAGTGTAGACAAAAGTGGAAAAACGTCTCAATAACACGAAATGGAACGCATGGCTAGCGAATCCATTGCGTGGTCCACAGTCAAAAGCAAAAGCTTACCGAGTGGATGTCGCCCGCAGACTGACCGTTCCTGGTGTGTGCTTGAGCGACCAGTGGCTAGCGAGATGCCCAACACATGGAAGTGAGGAATTAAAGCAGCCATGAGCAGAACGTGGCAACTCCTCGAGTGAGCCCAGTCTCAGAGCAATATTTGCCGGCTCTGCAATTATGGAAGCCTCCTTGGATAGTGAGGGAATGCCCCTGCCCTCCCTTGAGGGTTGACCGTGATGTCGTTGACCGTTCTATCTTGACCAGCTGAGATGTGGGCGACATCACAACAATAAGTCTAACGTGCCTCGAAACCCGAAGAAGGCTAACCTCATTAAAAATGCCCGCCGAAGCCGGAAGTGCCGTCCTACGGGTGGCAAAATAAAAATTGGCACTACGCATTTACATCCGAGTGAAATGTCTCGTCCGTATGTCTCTCGTGCTAGGAACAGCTCTGACTACCTACTTTCCGAATGCCGGTCTTGTTCGGAACAGCTCTGACTAGGTAGTTTTCCGAATGTCCGTCGTGCCTGGAACAGCTCTGACGGGTACAACGACAAGCACATGTCCGAGTCGAAAACTCGCTGAGTGGATACCGTCTGCAGACCTGTCTGGTTTGTGCGGGAACGGCCCGGGGTGAACGAAATGACCAATATATTGAAGTGAGGAATTAAAGCAGCCATGAGCAGGACGTGACGATTCCCTCGGTGAGCCAAGCACCAGAGCGCTATGTGTCAGCTCTGCAATTATGGAAGCCACCCAGGATGGCGGAAAATGCTATGGACTGTCCCTGCCTTCATTTGAGGGATGACCGTGCAGTCTTCGACTGTTCCAACTTGACCAGCTGGGAGGTGGACGGTACCACAAAAGTGAGAGTCTCCCAGGAATGCTAACCTGGTCAAAAATGCACGCTAAAAGTCGGATGTGTTGACCTAAGGGTTTCGACTCAAGGGTGCCTAACGAGACAACGCAATCACATCTGAAAAAACACTCCGGATGAGCGCAAAGAAGAACATAAAAATGTTAAGCTGTGGTTATCGACCGGGGTTGGAATCTGTCACCTCCAAATGACGACAGTGCCTCGCTATCTAGCTGGTCATGGGTCAAAGTACATGTGTTCCTTCAGCGAGGCGCTGTCGTCATTTGGAGGTGACGGGCTCGAATCTCGGTCGATAACTACAGCTTGTAATTTTTATGTTTGCTAGTGCGTCCTCTTTTGTTTGTTTGTTTGTTGCTTGTTTGTTTTTTCGCATATCCTTTACAGGACATCGCTGTCAACATCAGCATTTTACCGCTGTTGCTGATTTCTTGGCAAGATTACGCTCAGTAGTTTGCCATTGCTTTCTGAGCGGCCGGCTCACATATCCCGCAAGTCACCAACGCGGCGAGAACCGCTATCAATTCTCGCGCGCTGCATTACCCTACGTGGATAAACGGGATTACGGAGAAAGTCGTTTAAACCCTAGGCCAGGGAGACCGGCAATGCGTCCTCTAGTCTCTACTTTTTTCTTCTATTTCTATTAGAGCCAAACAATACACCTGTGTTTATTTATGGAGTATATGGTATCATCACTTTTAAAAGTTAGCTGCACATCCTTTACAGGACGTCGCAGTCAACCCTGGCATTGTTTGGTTTTTGCTATATGTGATTTCATGGCAAGTTTGTCATTGCTTTCCGAACGACCAGCACTCATACCATCATATGAACACTGGACCCAAGGCGGTTTTCTTCTAAATCGAACGTGACTGGTCTCGAGGTATGGTGTCCGCCTCGATTGCTGGAGGTTCCGGGTTCAAGCCCCGGTGATGACCGGGATTTTTTCACGTGGACTTCTAGTAATAAAATTTTCCCTGGTCTCTGGGTAGAGAGATCGCCGTGTGTATAGTTGCGCACGTAAAAAATCCCTTGGCAGTTGGAAATCGATAATGAGTAGCCTAACGGCGCTGCCTGGGCAAAAATTTCGAGTTAAAAATCTACCCAAAATATTTTCAGGATCCTCGCTGGTGCTACGGAGTTCGTGCACTGGGATGAGTTTCTCCAGACTCAGATTTGAGTTAGGAGGAAAACGGAGCACTTATGGGTTGCACCCGTGTACCGTGATCTTGATCCATCGACTAAACTAAACTAAACTCGAACGTGATATGCAGTATAGCTTGTTTGCTCGCTTGTTTGCTTGCGTTCGTTGGCTGTATGTCGGATGAACACATCATGTTGTCCAACATCAGTGTGATGTCATACCGGACTGAGGTTTGCGTGATTATCCGTTGTTCCATGTCTAGCTTATTGGTGTGCAGACTGGTGGTTCCTCGCCGTGCAGGCAGATACTCTCCGACTTCGGAAGAATCAGCGATCCTGCTACGTTAGCCAGGACCCACCTGTTGCCCAGGATGTAGAATAGAATCATGCAGTATTCCGTGCTAGGAACAGCTCTGACTACCTACTTTCCGAATGCCGCTCTTGTTCGGAACAGCTCTGACTAGGTAGTTTTCCGAATGTCTGTCGTGCCAGGAACAGCTCTGACGGGCGCAACGACAAGCACATGTCCGAGTCGAGAACTCGCTGAGGGGATACTGTCTGCAGACCTGTCTGGTTTGCGCGGGAACGACCCGGGGCGAACGAAATGCCCAATATATTGAAGTGCGGAATTAAAGCAGCCATGAGCAGGACGTGACGATTCCCTTGGTGAGCCCAGTACCAGGGCGCTATGTGTCGGCCCTGCAACTATGGAAGCAACCTTGGATGGCGGAAAATGTTATGGACTGTCCCTTCCTTCTCTTGAGGGATGACCGAAGTCCTCGACTGTTCCAACTTGACCAGCTGAGATGTGGACGGTACCACAAAAGTGAGAGTCTCCCAGGAATGCTAACCTGGTCAAAAATGCACGCATAAGCCGGATGTGTTGACCTAAGGGTTTTCAACCCAAGGGTGCCTAACGCACACCGCAATGACATCTGAAAAAACACTCCGGATGAACGAAAAGAAGAAGAAGAAGAAGAAGAATCATGCAGTATAGCGAATTACCATTGTAACTCCTTCGCCACAGCGTCAGCTAACATCACATTATCCCCCTGTATCACATTATAGAATGTCGATTATCCACCTGTATCACATTATGGAATGTCGATTATCCACCTGTATCACATTATGGAATGTCGATTATCCACCTGTATCACATTATGGAATGTCGATTATCCACTTCTATCACATTATGGAATGTCGATTATCCGTCTGTATTACATTTATTGAATGTAGACAGCATTTGTCCCCTGCCATTTGAATAGCACCACAGATCTCTGCGAAGTGTGTTAAATAAACGTACGTAAAATAACAAACACACAAACTGATCGACTCATTATGCTCGTCTTAATTTAAAAGTTAGTTAATCGCATTCAACTCCGATATTTATTGTCTGTTGCATTTTCTGTTCAATTTTACGTTCAGTGGTTTGTCATTGCTTTCTGAACGGCCGACGCTCATACCGTCATGAAAATCAACGCAAAACAATCTGCTCCTATATCACCTGCGGAGGACTTCGAACCCGGTATAACGGAATTGTGAAACTGCGTTCACTATCCCTAAACCACAAATGCTCGTTCTAATACCACAGGATACAGCGTAGACCTGATAAGGCGAACTCACCTGGGACCCAATAAATAGTTCTTCTTATCCGAAATTTCTCTTATAAGCGACAAGAGATAAAGAAGAAAAATTACCGGGATAAACAACTTGTTCTTCACAACAGAAATTCGTCACATCCGAGATTACCTTAAGCCATTTTCGCTGTATACTGGATTACAGCAACAGACCTGTTTCGTTCGGCGACTTCAACAATTGTGTTGTAAATTAGAGATGGAGCTTTCTTTGACTTATTGCTAACAATTTCCACAGAAACGCATCACTAGATAAACAGTTAAGCTCACAGATTGTGCTAATGAAAGTCTACGCTGCGCAATTGAAAGTCTACATTTGGGGCAGATTACAGCTCCTTTCCTTGCTCAAGTCAGAACAGAGTTCAGTTGACAATGCTTTCTTTAAATCCTGCTGCCAGACTCGGAAAGCAAATGAGAAAACTTATTTCAGCTTATCCAACTTTCCCGTAGCATTTACTGCGGCCCTGTTAGCCTTGCCAAATATAACCTTAAGAATGATCTTCTTAAACTGGCCATAAAGACTTCAATCTACTGTCTGCTTATAATAAATACGAACTGTGGCGGTCAGTATGAACATGGGTTCCAAATGTTGCTGTATGTAGCCGAGGCGCGGTGTTGGGGTGAGCGCCCAACATTGCTCAAATACCTCAATGGCTCGTGAATACATAACCTATGCAGCAAAAGTCCAACTCCTGGCCTTCACGTGGCGGACCTGTTTAAACTAACAGGAGAAGGGGCGACGGCGAGTCTCTGGCGCCGGAAAATAACCAGTATGCTCTAGATGTGTATGCACGTACATGCATGCGCAGACAGGTGTGTGCGCGCGTACACATCTACACTCGAGTGAGACCACAGTCTGCTCTAGCAAAGAAAGGTGCTGAAGACGGAGGCAACCAGCCAAGAGGCGCACCACTGAAATCAGGATGTCACGCAATCACGCAAAATGGAATATGTCGACTACTGCTAATCGTTATGGTGCTCGCCCTGCTTTGGACCCCCAGGCAGGTGCAGTGCCGGGCCCTATGTCTCGAAAGGGTCCAACCCCAACTACTGGAGGTCCTTCTCAGATGTCCTGTGGAGCCAGGGGACATGAGAATAGGACGACTGACCATACTAAACGAAGACTTAAAATAATGCACTGGAATGCGGAGGGAGTCAGCAACAAAAAAATAGAATTAGAAAAAATCTTGGACCAAGAAAAAGTAAGCATATGTTGCTTGCAAGAAACTCACCTCAATGAAAATATAGCCTTCAAAATCAGAGGCTACCAGTGTTACCGATCTGACCGAAAGAACAGGCGAAAAGGTGGGATACTGACCCTTGTAAAAAATAACATCATGGCTTCCCAAATCAAAGTCTACATGGAAGGGGCTGAGTATCAGACACTTAAACTTAAGACGGGTAATACAGATCTACATCTGATCAATTACTACTGTCCAAGTGACCGCCCACAGGCACTGGACACTCTACCACTAAAAGAAAAAATGATTGTGTGTGGCGATTTCAACAGCCACTCGCAGAGCTGGGGCTATGATCACATGGACCAGAGAGGAGAGAGACTGGAAGACTGGCAGGATGAGAATAGATTCATGTTGATTAACAAGCCGTCCGACCCACATACTTTCTACTCGAGATCATGGCACTCTACAACTACACCTGACCTGGCTTTTCATTCACCAGACCTGGAGTGGAACATTACACGAACTGTTGGGAAACAACTTGGTGGCAGTGACCATCGGCCAGTCTTTCTAACCGTAGAAAATGAGCTTGTAAGTGAAAGCAGCACCCTCTCGAGGTGGAACTACAAGAAAGCAGACTGGGCAATGTACAAGCATCGCACCAGCATACTGGTTAGAAACCTGAACACTGAGAAAGACATAAATAAAGCAGTTGAAGAGTTTGGGAAATGCATACTACAGGCAGCGCGAGAAACAGTACCAAGAGGAGCCCGTAAACAATATAAACCCTACTGGAGTAGTGAACTGGAACAGTTGCATAATGATGTTGAAGTGTGTAGAAAGCAAGCAGAGGCCACACCCAGCCAAGAGCACCACAATAAATTCCAGCATGCAAAAGCCAAATTTCAAAGGGCCAAGCTGCAGGCTAGACGGAAAAGCTGGCAGGAGAAAACGGAGTCTCTGAACTTTGAAAGAGACACAAGGAAATTGTGGAAGCTAATAAAACAGCTTAATGACGAGGGCACAGGGAGAAACTCAAAAATTGCACTACATAAAGATGGAAAAATCTTAACAAGAAAGCAAGCAGCTGACCATTTTGCGGACTCGTTCTCACAAGATAGCAATATCAAAATTAGTCCAGAGAAACAACAAGAGATTCGAGAGAAACGACAACATACAGGACAGAAGAAAATAGTACATGAGGTTCTGGAGGCACCCATCACAATCAGCGAACTGGAGCTAGCCATATCAAAACTGAAAATGAGAAAGTCACCAGGAGCTGATGGTATCTCCAATGAAATGATCAGGAACCTAGGAACAGAGGCCAAAACAAAGCTGTTGCAGATCTTCAATAACAGCTGGACCTTAGGCAGTGTTCCACAAGCCTGGAGAGAAGCAATCACGATACCCCTCCTAAAATCAGTGAAAGATGGTTCCATTGCCTCTAGCTACAGACCAATTAGCCTCACCAGCTGTCTCTGCAAAACACTGGAGCGCATCATCAATCACAGACTGCAGTGGTACATTGAAAGTAAAAACATCATTGTGCCACAGCAGGCTGGCTTTAGGCAGTGCTACTCTACGGAAGATCAGACAACCTACCTCTCTCAAGAAATTGAGGATGCATTCCAAGAGAAGAAGCTGGTGCTTGCGGCATGGATAGATCTGAAGAAAGCCTTTGACAAAGTCTGGAAAGAAGGTCTGATGAAGAAACTGAGAAACTGCAAAGTCAATGGAAGAATGTACAAATGGGTGAAAGCATACTTGCACAACAGAAGAGCCCGAGTACAGATAGACGGACTCAAGAGCAAGAAAGTACTACTGCGTCACAGTGTCCCCCAGGGCGGAGTCTTGTCCCCCACACTTTTCCTAATCTTCATCAATGATCTTGTTGCTCACCTACCGCATGGAATTACAGCGGCAATGTACGCCGATGACCTGGTTCTATGGAGCACAAATGAATATGCATCAGTGGCCACCAGATTGCTACAAAGAGCTGTAGATACATTTGCTGCATGGGCAAATAGATGGTGTGTCAGCATAAACACTGACAAGTGCAGCACCACCCTATTTACCCTCTCTCCAAAACAAAAGGCAGGGATCATCCAGATAAATGGAACACCCCTAAGAGAAGATAAAGAACCAACATACCTTGGAGTAACATTTGATGGCAAGCTGACATGGAGAAAGCACATCAACAAAGCAGTAGCAAAAGCCAGAAGGAAAATAGCCATCCTGAGAAAGCTAAGTGGAACCACATGGGGAGCCAGTACGAAAATACTTAGCAAAGTTTACCAACAGAGCATACGACCACACCTGGAATATGGGTCAACTGCGTGGTGTTCAGCATCAAATACCACACTACAAGAGCTGGACAAGGTGCAAAATCAAGCACTTAGAGTCACCACAGGAGGGATGAGATCAACCCCTATAGTAGAAATGGAGAAGATGGGGAGGACACAGGCACTGAGTGAGCGCAGAGATACGAAAACGCTAATACAAGCAGAAAAGTACCTCAGCTTGCCAGGCCACCCTATGAAGAACAGATTTGAAAACCTAGCTATGGGGCGGTTGAAAAGAAGTAGTTTTATCCACCAGGCCAAACGACTCTGCAGAGAAACCACTGATCTGCCCACAGTTGGTATCCCCCTAACAACTATTCCAGAGCGAACTCCATGGAAAGATGAGCATAGACTATCGTTACAAATCCAGACAAAAGTGAGAGGAATATTTGACAAGGAAGAACAGAACAGTGTGCAGCGCAGAACAGCCACTCTCAGCTTCCTTGATGAAGAATACCCACAGGACCTCTGGATCCGAGTCTACACAGATGGGTCAGCACAAAATGCTGTTCGAAATGGAGGAGCGGGAGTGTACATAGAATACCCAAATAATACTAGGGACACAGCCAGAGTACCGACATGAAAGTACTGCCATAACTATGATGCCGAAATTGAGGCAATCAAGATAGCAACAGAGAAATTACTAAATAACAGCAATGGTACACAACCTGTGGTGCTACTAACAGATGCAAAATCAGTACTCGAGGCGCTCCTCTCTGGGAAATTGCCAGTACTAAGGACACTACTTTCTGAACTTAGCAGTCAGCATAAAGTCACCATACAGTGGATACCATCCCACTGTGGAGTACCCGGAAACGACAGAGCTGGTCAATTGGCTAAGGAAGGAGCCAAAGAGGAACAGCCTGATGTGCCCGTTACATACCACCAAAAGAAAAGAATGATCAAATCAGTCAGAAAGCCACCAAAACCTGCTCAAGATGACTACCACATTATGGACAGACCAGAACAAGTCATTATTCTGCGCCTCAGAACAGGACACAATAGATTACGCAACCACATGTATACAAAATTCAAGATTGGTGAAACAGCCATGTGCACATGTGGATTGGCGTCGCAGACAGCAGAGCACATACTCCAAGACTGCCCAAAATATAACATATCTAGGCAAACCTTCTGGCCTAGAAAGACGACAGTGGAAGATAAACTCTATGGACCACTGTGTGAACTGAAAAAAACAGTTCAATTCATGCAAGAGACGACATTGCAGATATAGACATATTTCAAGCGAACGAAAGAAGAAGAAGAAGTATGAACATAAGAGCGCTCGTTCTTAAACTTCCGTTGTGCTGATACCGAGGTAACAGGTTCAACCCCTACACCGGTCAGATGGACTAAAATGTTGATTTCTCGTTCTTGACATGGGAACGTAAATTACAAGTACCTCAGAACTCGGAGTGGGTTCACCTGATGGCGAGGGACACTAGTAATAGGGAAAGCTAAACCACATGCAAAAATCAGTCCAGTACACCAGAAGTAGTAACGCGACATCGCGTGAGTTAGCAGCGAGCGAACAAACCAAATTTAAGTTTGTATTAAATTCTGTTATCGGATATAAAATTAGGACAGATGAACTCAGTGGCGTGTCAAGGGTTCGGGTAGATAGGGCGGTGAATTTGGTACACAATTTGAGAGGTGTCATTTTTTATAGTTTTAAAAAAACCGACAGAATGGCATCCAATTCTTGTCAATCTTTCTCCCATATATCCGCTTTTTATGGCATGCCCTGTGGAAAGAGGTCGAGCCATATTGGATAAAACCCGGTGCAATGAAGTCGACCCGCTTGTCTTTTTTTTTTCAGGTAGGAAGTACGTTAACTCTTAGCTTACCTGCTCAAAAACCAACTCCCTGTAAGCTCATTTCAATAAGTTCATGTAGATTTACCTTCGCTCTCTTTAAACTCAAGCGCAACTCATACATGTGCGATTACTTCTGGTTGTTGCCACAACTGGGAAGTGCAGTGGGCTGAATGTTGTATAATTGTTTGCTGATGAAGGCTAGTCGCCGCAACGTCCTGTTTTCTTTAAATGCATCCCATAAAGCTACATGACCTCGTGCTATTTTATATTGAGAGTTAACATGTTTAACATCAATCAACTTGATTCCGTCAAACACCGCATAGTGGTTTTAAGAATCTAAAACTAACTACTACTTGCATTAGAGGTATTCGCATTGAAGCCTTAGTGCACAAGAGGAAGCAGAAGCTATGGACTATATACGTAATTTATGTTCCTCTCCGCATTCCTTGAGCATGTCACGAGAAGAAGAAAGCTGGACTATGTCATCATAACGGGAGAGTTGTAGTCGAAGAGAGGAAGGAGCAGGCCAAGAGAGGATGCGCTAGGTAGTTTGACCTCATGGCACGGGAGAACATCAGTATCGGAAATGATAAGACAAAGGGCTGTGGACAGACATGATCACCAACGCCCCGCAGCATGGACTATAATAATATATGTGCCTGTGACAGAGAGGACCGGAGGGCTGTGATCGTCGACGTCTGCTCTAGACCACGAGTCTGAAGAAGACAAAAATGGGGGAAACATGAGTATCGGCATCAGGACACGACGATCGTTGTGTTTTGGTTAATGTATGAGCAAAGAATGTTTAGAGCAGTGGCTCTCAACCCATGGGGAATTCCCCCCTCCCCCTTAGGGGGGAATTTTAGGGTGTCCAGGGGGGGATTAAGATTATTTCAAGATCGCTTTAACACAAGAACCGATTACTCGATAATGTTTTTCCCTCCATACTTTACGGTTCTGTACTCCTAGCCCTTCTTAAATTCATTTTATAACTTAAGTAGACACGCAAATCATGTTTTATGTAGACGTCGACGCTTGTTCTAGTATGTGTTATTACATTTAGCTTTCATTTTTACAAAAACTGTGCAGGAGGGGGGTTAATAGGGAGAGAAATATGATGGGGAGGGGGGGGGGAGAGTGACGTTCTGAACATATAGTGAAGGGGTGCATGGGCCATAAAAGGTTGAGAATAACTGGTCTAGAGAAAGTACTAACAACTGTGAAGATTGTAGGTAAAAGAACCAAGTTGGCGGAAGTAGAAAATGCTGGATGGGTTGGCAGGTTGATACGGAAGACCATCAGTTGTCGAACATTGCAAGAATATAAACAATATAGATGCTAGTATGGGAAAGTGGTTGCCATCGTCACTCGGCATGACACATGATATTGATGACAATGTGTGTGTGCAGATACCACCTTGCATAGGCCTCTGAAGGAACTTTAATAAATCTCTCAGAACACAAAACATGTTTCTAGAAGTAATAGAGCAGTGGTTCTCAACCTTTTTTGGCCCGTACCACCTTCACCATATTTTCATAACGCCATCCCCCCCCCCCTTTTCGAATTTCCTACCTAAAAATTTGACCCGTGCCCCCCTTCATCATATTTTCAGAACGTCATTTCGTACTCCCTATCCAAAAATCCCGTCCCGACCCTACACAGTGTACGTAATAATGGAAGCTAAATTTAATAGCACATACTAAAACAAGTCTAGACGTCCACATAAAACATGCTTTCTAAATTAAATTTTAGAAGGGTGAGACGTACAAAACCGTACAGTATGAAGGGAAAAACAATATCAAGTAATCGGTTCTTGTATTAACGCAATCTTGAAATAATCTTAATTCCCCCCCCCCCCCCTCGAAATCCTAAAATCCCCCCCTCCCCAGGGGGATGGGGGGAATTCCCCACAGGTTGAGAACCACTGTGATAGAGCGATTGACAACAATACCACTGTGTAAAGGCCCCTGGAGAGTTCTCTTTTCTGCACTCTTTTGACAAAGAGCGTCTACAGAATACACTGTAACAATTGGGAAAATCACAGGTAAAAGAAACAGGTTGTCGGAAGGAGAAAATGTTGGATGGGTTGGCAGGTTTAATTAGATGTGGTGCTTACATAACAGCAGAGGGAAGATGTATTGGGGAAGTTACATGTAGATAGCTCAAGCAGAGTTAACATTTCACGAGATTAATATTCTCTGCAATATACGAGGGTAAGTTAATAAGTAAGTCACAAATGGCTGTAGAAAAATAACTGCAGATAAAAACAACTTTAAGCCAGTTTATTTGTATACATACATTGTCCCTTTATTTCTCAACATTATTTCCACCAACATTGATCTACTTATCCCACCGTTTTATCAGTCTTCCCAAACCAGCTGCATAGAACTGCGTGCTTTTGTTTTCATTCTATCATGTTTTCTATCATCCCACAGAACTGTGTGACTTACTTATTGACTCATCCTCGTAACGTTTTCTACCCAGCTATGCACCACTTTACGGGACAAACATTTGTCAGCATAAACAGGAAACTCACCTTGGCGGGAGACATTTCGCGAATGACGCCGAAGTTGAATGTGAAGTGAAAACGTGGTTTAGAAATCAGAGCATGCAGTTCTATGCAGCCGGTTTGGGAGGACTGATAAAACGATGGGATACGTGCATTAATGTTGGTGGAAATTATCTTGAGAAATACAGATAAAATATTGTTTACATTTTCACAGCTTTACCGCAGTTCTTCTTCTTCTTCTTCTTCGTTCATCCGGAGTTTTTTTTCGGATGTGATTGCGTTGTGCCTGTTTACAGCAGAGCTGCGTTCTTGCGCCGTTAGGCCGACACATCCGACTTCTGCGGGCATTTGTTGACCGGGTTAACCTTCCCGGGGGTTTCTTAGGACGTTTGACTCTCACTGTTGTGGTGTTATCTCCCATCCTAGCTGGCCCATATAGAACAGCCTAAGAGATCCTGGTCAACCCTCAAGGGAAGGCAGGGGCAGACCATGGGCATTCCCCGCCATCCAAGGAGGCTTCCATACTTGCAGAGCCAACACACAGCGCTCTGGTACTGGGCTCACCCAAGGAATCGTCACGTCCTGCACATGGCTGCTTAGCCTCACTTCCGTATATTGGGCCTTCCGTTCACCATAGGCTGTTCTACCGGAAACCAGAAGAATGCAGTGTGCAGATGACATCCACACAGTGAGCTTTTGATTCGGACTTTCCGCGCAATGGATTTGCTATCCGAGCAATATTCCATTTCGTGCCACTAGGACACTTTTCCACCTTTTTTGAAAGCCCACACAGTGAGCTTTTGATTCGGACTTTCCACATAATGGATTTGCTATCCATGCAATATTCCATTTCGTGCCACTAGGACACTTTTTCCACCTTTTTTGAAAGCCCACACAGTGAGCTTTTGGTTCGGACTTTCCACGTAATGGATCTCCTATCCAGCAATATTCCATTTCATGCCTCTGGGAGGCTTTTGTAACCGACATACCTGTGGTATGAAGTGTGGCAGTCTGAATACTTCTTCATACACCTTTAAATGTCAACCTGTATGTAGTTAAAGTAAGCTACGGTCAACTTGAGCTTGTTGATATCTCCATAGAGCTTGTCCTCAAATGAAGCAGGTGTGGGCCAAAATATCTTTCTCTGTTCTGCATATATTGGGCAATCCTGAAGCAAATGTTTTGCTGTCATTTTTCCAGTTCGACAATTACATTCATCGGTATCTCCTATCTTTAGTTTATTGAACAAGTGGTATTTCAGCCTGTTATGTCCTGTGCGGAGTCTGAAGATTGCTACTTGTTCTCTTCTGTCGAGTTTGTAATATGCATCATCCTTCTGGTGGCCTGGATGCTCTGATTCCCATTTGGTTCTATAGGTGCTTTTTATCAACCTCTTTGCCTCGTTATAGGTTATGTCTATGTCAGGCTGTGGTAGTCGTCCGCCCTCTTTTGCCAGTCTGTCAGCCTCTTCATTTCCAGGTATACTGCAATGTGATGGGATCCACTGTATTACAACTTTTTTGGATTTCTGGCATAGACCATGGAGTGCTGCTCTTAGGTCAGCTATTTCTGTGCTGTTTTTGCTCTTCAGTATTGAGACAGCTGACTTTGCATCTGTGAAGATAGCTATTTGCTTCTCTTTATTTTCCTCCATCAAGAGCATTTCTGCTGCAGTTTTCAGAGCCTCTACCTCCGCTTTGAAGTTACTTGAAAACTTTCCAGTTGCCACTGAATGTGTTTTTTTCACTCCATTTTTTAAATTTAGGAGAATTCCTCCTCCTCCATTCTCTATTGAATTTTTGGCTGATCCATCTGTATATGCATGGGTCCAATTGCTGCTTGGGTAATGTTCTTTTATGTAGTTTAGAGTTATTTCTCTTCTTTCGGTTTCATGCTGAGTGTTCTTTTTCTCAATACCAGGAATGTTTTCTATCATCTCAGGCAGTTGTTGCTGTCTCCAAGCTGGGAACTTGTCTGCATTGTAAATAGGTTTGACTGTTGATATGTTAAGTATGGGATCTGCCCTAATTTTTCGTTTTGCAGTTTCTACAAAGTTGCTACGCTTCAGTCGTCCCTTTCCAAAACCACTAAACCTTTTATACATAGGGTGGTCTGTCAATCTTCTAAATTTTTCTGCTTGTTGCTGGGCTCTGCTATCTCTTCTATCCTGCATTGGTTGTAAACAAGTGATCTTTTCAAGTTCATTAATAGGCGTTGTCTTCAGGCTTCCAGTTATGATTCGCATTCCTTGATTTTGGACTTTCTCATCTGCTCCCCACGTTGTACCAGCAAGCTTTTTCATGATTGCCATTCTTTGCCTTGCTCTTGTTCGATTTTTCTCAACCTGTGTTTTCCATGTCAGGCGACGATCAAAGGTGACTCCGAGATAGTTTGGATTTTCTTCATGGCGCAATATTTTTCCATTCAATACCAGCTTAGGTTGTTGAGTTTTATTTGAGAGGGAGAACACTGTGCATGTTGTTTTCTCCTCACTTATCTTCACTAGCCATGATTTTGACCAGTCCTCTAGTGCTAATAAGGCTTGCTGTATTCTGCTGTTAGCTGTACTAATATATTCTTCAGATGTCCATATGGCTAGGTCATCTGCAAAGGATGATGTGTGTACTCTGGCTGGAAAATTTTCTGTGATGTCGTTTATATATGCTAGGAATAATGTTGGTGAAAGAACTCCTCCTTGGGGGACACCTTGCTCCAACAGCATCATTTTGCTGGTTTGTCCTTGTACTTTTGTCCTGGCAGTTCTGTTCTCAAGGTAGTGGCTGATCCATTTATACATTTTTCCACAAACATGCATGTTTTGCAGTTTTACTTTCAGTCCTTCCTTCCATACTTTATCAAATGCTTTTTCTAAATCTATCCAGACTGCTAGTGTGTGCTTTTTCTCTTGGAAGGCATCCTCTATTTCCTGAGCTATATAGGTTATTTGATCTTCAGTGGATCTGTACTTTCTGAATCCTGCTTGGTGTGGTGTTAAGAGTTTGTTTTCTTCCAGATGCCATGTTAGCCTGCCATTGATAATGCGTTCCATTAATTTTCCTACACAGCTAAGTAGACTGATAGGTCGATAGCCATTTGGTTCTTCCAGGTCTTTTCCTTTCTTTGGGATTGGTATTAGTATAGCTTCTTTCCATGCCTGTGGGACTATTCCCCTCTTCCAGCTGTAATTTAGGACTGCTAGTAGTTTCTTTTTTTGCCTTAGTGCCTAGTCCTATTAGCATTTCATTTGTGATTCCATCCTTTCCTGGTGATTTCTTCTTTTTTAGGGTATTCATTGCCTGTTCCATTTCTTCCATTGTTAGATTTGCCATCATATATTCTGCTGCTGTCTCTGTATTTGTATGATGTATCTGTTTATCTTTGATTGCTTTCTTCTGTTCGGTTGTAATATCAATGTGGTTTGCATTTGCATAGTGTTCCATTAGTGCATTTGCAGCCTTTTTTCCTGTAAGCAAGGCATTTCCTTGTTTAATTGTTATTTGTTTGTTGCTAGGTCCTTCATTGTTCATGGCTTTCACTAGTTTCCATAGTTTGTTTCCATCCCTGTCAAAATTCAGGTTTTCTGTTTTTTCCCTCCAACAATCTCTTGTTGTTTGATTTACTGTTCTTTTATATTTTGCTGAGATGGCTTTGAGAGAGATGTTCGCTTCAATTGTTTGTTCTCTCTCTGCTGTCTTCCTGGCATCTTCAACTTTGTCCTCCAAACTTTGTAGTTCTTCAGTCCAGTATGGTTTGTAATTTTTCCTCGTTCCTCTTGGAATGGACTCCGTGGCTGCCTGTATTATCGCTCTGTTTAGACTTTCCACCATTTGCTTTATGTTGCCATATCGTGTATTTATGTTTTCACAATATTTGTCTGTTAGTATGGCAAATCTGTCCCAATCTGCTCGTTTGTAATTCCAGCGGGGCAAGGGCTTTTGCTCCTGTGGAACATACTCCATATTCATTACAAGCTTGATTGGTCTGTGGTCACTACCTGCTAATTGGTCCAGCACATGGCGATCAATTTTGTGGAGGATGTCTCCTGTGCAGAAAGCTAAGTCTGGAGTAGAAGTGGTAAGCCATCTTCTGGAGTAGAAGCTCGGTGTGTCATCCGCTTTGTTGAGTAGATGGAGATTTGAGTCTATTTCCCAGTCCTCCAATTCTTCTCCTCTTTTGTCAGTATCTGGGTATCCCCATCTTTCTGAACGGCTATTAAAGTCTCCGACAATAATGCAGTTTGTGTCAGTTATTTTCATGTTTGAGAGTGTAAGGTCCTTATCTGCTGGGCTATACAGATTGTAGATTCTTATTTTCACGTCCTTTATCATTATATCAACACCTATAATTTCCGTTTGGTTGTCAGAGATCACAGATACTTCGCTGCAAGGTATTGTATTTCGTGTAAGTATTAGAACTCCTCCTTTGTGTCCTTCACGGTCGAAACGTGTGGCCTGATATCCTCTGACTGAGAATTTGTGATTGGCGTTGAGGTGTGTCTCTTGAATGCATGCCACATCTATTCTATCTTTATGAAGACGCTGTGTTAGGGAGTCTTTCTTCTTGTAAACTCCTTCGGCATTCCACTGTAGTATGTTGAGTGTCCGGGGTATTTGGTCAATAGCTCTTAACCTACTCCTCTGTGCCTTGACTCCACAGCACAGGGGAAGGTGACCACCAGTAGTCATGGGTGGACCCCCTCGAGGCAGGGGGCCCGGCACTATCGCCGCCTGATGGGACTTCACGGGATTAGCACCATAACGATTAATTTTGATTTGTGACATCATGAATTAAGTTACGTTGCACTGCTTTGTCAAGCCTGTGGCTCAGTACATCCGATTTCGACAAGCATTTATTCGGGATGCTTTCCCTAGCCTTTGACTGTCCCCAGTCTACCTACAAGGCAGCAGGTTTTACGTTGCACTGCTTTGTCAAGCCTGTGGCTCAGTACATCCGATTTCGACAAGCATTTATTCGGGATGCTTTCCCTAGCCTTTGACTGTCCCCAGTCTACCTACAAGGCAGCAGGTTTGTGTGTCTCTTCGTCTGGTCCCTCTCCCTTGACCTGTCCGACATGGGTGGCCCTACCAGTAGCTGTGCTACTGTCGGCATAGCTCTTGGGGTCATTGGGACGCACAAGCCCCTCTACCTCGTCACGGTGGACACACAGCAGAGGGGTTACCGCAGTTCAATCAAGTTTTATTGATAAATAAAGGGACAATGTATATGTAAATATAAACTGGTTTTGGGTTGTTGTCATCTTTAGTTATTTTTCTACAGCCATTCGTGACTTACTTATTAACTTACCCTCGTACCTTTGTTCTTAAAAGCTATATTGAAAAGAGAAAAAAGGTCGCCTAAAAGTCGACAGTGTCGACTTCATTGCGCCGGGTTTTTATTTCATATGGTTCAGTCTCTTTCTGCAGCGAACTGCCGAAAGCGACGCACAAAGTACGAAAACTCCGTAGCTCCAGTGACGACCCCTTGGAGTCTCCAAAAAATGCACTCGTGAATCGAAGGACGCGGCCCAGAATCGAACCCATAACCTTCGGAGTCCGAGTCAAATGGCTTGACCACCTCGCCACGGAGACTCAAAAGCTATATTGACTGACACGGAAGACAAACAGTTGTCGAACATAGCAAGAACACAAACAATAGATGCTAGAATAGGTCAGCATGGCTGAATGGATAAGAACGCGAGTTCTTAAACACTCGGTGTGCTGATGCCGAGGTTAGGGGTTCAACTCCTACACCGGACAGTTGGACTAAACTGTTGGCTTCTCATTCCTGACTTGGGCACGTAAATTACAAGTACCTCTGAAGTCGGAGTGGATTCACCTGATGGCGAGGGATACTGGTAATATGGAAAGCTAATGGACATTCAAAATTCAGTCCAGCACTATTAGAAGTAGTATGTGTGGACTACGCATGATTTCAAAGCAAGCGAGCGAAAAAGAAATGCTAGCAGATGAAAATGGTTGTCTTCATCTCTCAGAATGATACGTGATAATTATGAAAATGTGTGCATAAACCTTCCTGAAGGAACGTGACACTTTAACAAAACCATCAGACTACAAGACATGTTTCTAGAAGTAATAGAGTGGTAGACGCATTACCCAGTACAACGATGTACTGATTCAATCAAGACACTTCTGAAATTGACGTTTTATGTCGCATTTCACATCTATCAGGGCGTAACGACAGCAAATGGCATCCTTGCGCATCTTCATCTGCTAAGCGCATCAGCATGCGTGGGTGTGTCCGGAGGGCAATGGCGTTCGATTTTTGTTAATAAATCAATCACGCAATGACTTTTTACACAAACTTGTTACTAGAGCATGTCTCGGGAACTGAAATACTGTCATATTAAACGTCGACGGGCGAGTTAATGCCGCGACTAAAGGGGCTACGCTGATAAATATATATTTCGAAGTACAAAAATGTGTGGGACAGAAATGGAAAAGCCTGCAAACACAAATGAAAGTCTACAAAGCAGTCGTATTTTCCACACTGCTATATGCTTGTGAACTCTGGACTGTTTACGAGCGACATGCCAGAAAATTAAACCACTTCCACACAGTCTACCTGTGGAAAATATTGAAGATTAAATGGCAAGACGAGATTCTAGACACTGAAGTCTTAAAAATATCGTCCATGCCCAGTATCCATATTCTACTATTGAAGAATCAGATTTGCTGGGCTGGTCACTTGACTCCCTTACCTGATCACAGGCTCTCTAAACGAATGTTTTACAGTGAGCTGTGCTGTGGTAAACGCTCCCAATATGGCCAGAGAAAACGCTTTAAAGACACTCTGATGATCTCACTAAAAGTTTTTGGAATTCATCACGACACATGGGAGACTGCTGCCGAAGACCCAAATTCGTGGCGCACATCGTTACGCAGGGATGTGGTCACTTGTGAAGCAAACAGGACTGCAAGAGCTGTGAAAAAAAGGGTGGGCAAGAAAACCACTGCAGGAGATCCTCCTCCTGGAACGTTAAGCATTCTTTGCCCACATTGTCAAAGAACATTTCGAGCCAAAATAGGCCTTATTAGCCATCTTAGAACTCACGGCTTCAAACTTTCAACCTAACTGGAAGACATGAATGGTCATCATCATTCTTGATGGACAAACACGCCTGTGTTCGTCGTCTGCTACGTGAGGGGAAAAGCCGACCACGTATTCTTTGATACGTTAATCATCATCATCATCATAAAGTGTCTTGCCGGCTGGCATAGGCGTTCATTTCTCTCAACAGATCTCAGTCTTTGGTGTCCTGGATTAACTCTGCTGATGATGTTATTCCAAGCCACCGTCTTAGCCCATCCAGCATAATTTCTCTTGGTCTACCCCTGCCTCTCTTCTCCTTGATGTTTCCAGTCGTCGTGATGTTCTCTATTGTCTCTCTTCTCATCTCATGTCCAAAGAAAGCTGTTTATCTCACTCTTATTATTGAATATAATGTTCTAGTTTCATTAGCCTCTTTCAGGCAGACGTTGTTAGTTACTCTGGCAGTCCAAGGAATTATTGATACTTTCAGAGCTACAAAATGTGAGGGTCCAACACATCACAGACTTATAACAGGTCCCTACTTCAAAACCCTTTTGTATTAACCGTTATTATGGAATCTGGAAGAGACAAAATCAGAAAATATGGAATCAGGAATAAAGTGGGGGTAATAGCAGCGCTAGTTTTCATTAGAAAACAGCAAAAGAAATGGTTCGGCCACATAACTAGGCTACCAACTGACTGTATACCTCAATTAGCAATGGTGTACAGAACAAATAGAACCAGAAGAGGAGACCGAACATGTAAACGATGGGCAGAAATAATAACAGAGTCCATGGGAATCTCAATATATGAAGCACATAAACTGACATTATGCTTCACCACGACGTCGCAAGTTACAACAAGAGCAAGATGAGAGATGATGATGATGATGATGATGATGATGATGCAGTTTGTACAGAACGTTATGGGAGGTGTGGTTCTTGAATAGACAGGGGTCGGCCAGCACGAAGTTGGACACAAGACACACTGAGCATAGCACTGATGCTGAAGGTTGGATGCGAATAAACTTCAACACCGTTACTCTAGGCGTGGCTGTGAGGTTACAGCTTCCGGCTCAGAAATTATCTGGTGTAAATCTCAAAATGAGGCTGAACAGTTTTTTTTTTTTTTTTTCGCTCGCTCGTTTTAACTCAAGCCTAGTCTATGCACACCATTCATAGTCGTTATGGGCTGAATTTTGCGTGTGGATTAGTTTTCCCTATTAACAGTGTCCCTCGCCTTCAGGCGAACGCACTCCGACTTCAGAGGTAATTGTAATTTACGTCCTCATGTCAAGGACGACAGGTCAACATTTTGGTCCAGCTGTCCGGTGTAGAGGTTAAACCGCTTACCTCGGCATCAGCACACCGGATGTTTAAGAGCACGCGTTCTCCCGCTGTTTATGCTTCAGCTCGACACCGCAAGTTACAACAGGAACAAGATGATGATGATGATGCAGCTTGTAAAGAATGTGATGGAAGGTGTAGCTCCTGAAAGGACAGGGGTCAGCCAGCACGAAGGTGGAGACAAGACATTGAAGACACCCAGAGCATGGTGGTGGATGAGACAGTGAAAATGTCAAGAGATTGAGACACCGCCTCTTGATGAGAACGACATTCTCCAAAGAACACGATTCTTCGGATTGGTCAATTTATGAAATTATACTTCCTAAGTAATTAACTGAGAATGCCGTTGGAAATTACTGAAGCGCCGTGGGATCAGAAAGAGAAATATTTACTTTAGTGTCAATATATAGAAAGTAAAGTACGCCCTCTGGGGTATTGGCCTTACCGTGTATATTTAACCATAAGGTCGTGCGTGTGAAAATCAACGGGAAACACCACATTATCTTCCCAAGAATAAGTTTACGTGCACGTCACAAATCTGACATTAGAAATTAAACTTTCACAGATTCAATAATCCATAATCCAAAACAAGAAGAACGTATAAACTTAGTAAAAAATGAATGTTATTCTTGATGTCCCCGCCCTTCTGCTGTGCTTAGAATATGCTTATATTACTTAATGATTTGTCCACGCAGGAAGTCTATGCCTCACTATTTCATTTTTTTTTTTTTATATTATTATTCACAAAATCTCCTGCGTAGATCAACTTTTTTGGCGTCGTTGATGTGAAATTTACGGGTAATTAGTATTTGTAAACACCCAGGAAAGGCGTCGGAGTGATTAAATATATTTTGACAGATTGTAATCACAATATTGGCACTTCCTAATTTCCCCCTGAGATGCTCACAAGTCTTCCGATTTTGTTTTTAAAAAAAAAAAAAAAATAACGCTTCCTAAATTAATCAGTCATGTGCTGTCTACACAATCAAGGTTGGCTGCGAAAGATCTTCAACATCATACTCTAGGCGTGGCTGCGAGGTTACAGCGTCCGGCTCAGAAGTTATCTGGTGTGAATCCCAAAATAAGTCTGGGAAATTTTTCAATAATGATTAGTTTATGATGATAAACACGCACCTTGATCTCTTGGGTAGTGAGATCTGATGCATAGTCTTCTTGGGTAAGGTCAAAATTAGGAAGTCTCGTGAGAGTTGTGCACGTTGAATATCCCACAGCAGCTGAAACTTGTAGCAAACATCCGCCTCACCTGTGGCAACATTGTTGATTGTTTTTTGGTTCGCTTGCTGTGAACTCAAGCGTAGTCTATACATGCGGTAATACTTCTGTAGCACTGGGCTGATATTTGCGTGTGGGTACCCGTGAAGGCTAACCTGGTCAGCAAACGCCCGTTGAAGTCGGATGTGTCGGCCTACAAGCGCATAACCGGACACAACGCAATTGCGACTGAAAATGACACTCTGGAAGAAGAAGAAGAAGAAGAAGAAGAAGAAGAAGAAGAAGAAGAAGAAGAAGAAGAAGAAGAAGAAGAAGAAAAGATATTGCGTGTTGATTAGCTTTCCCTTTTACCAATGTCCCTCGCCATCAGGCGAACCCACTCTTCTTCTTCTTCGTTCATCCGGATTTTTTTTCGTATGTGACTGCGTTGTGCCTGTTTACAGCAGAGCTGCGTTCTTGCGCCGTTAGGCCGACACATCCGACTTCTGTGGGCATTTGTTGACCGGGTTAACCTTCCCGGGGGTTTCTTAGGACGTTTGAATCTCACTGTTGTGGTGTTATCCCCCATCCCAGCTGGTCCATATAGAACAGCCAAAGACATCCTGGTCAACCCTCAAGGGAAGGCAAGGGCAGACCATGGGCATTCCCCGCCATCCAAGGAGGCTTCCATACTTGCAGAGCCATCACACAGCGCTCTGGTACTGGGCTCACCCAAGGAATCGTCACGTCCTGCACGTGGAACCCACTCTGACTTCAGGGGTATTTGTAAATACCAGAAACGAGATGAGCAATATGGATTTGTGAAAACAAAGGCACAAACAACGCCATAAATATCCCGAGAACGTTACAAAGAAAGAATTATTGAAATGAACATATATCTATATCTGTGCTATCATCATCATGTGCCATGCTGATAAGCGTAGACGGTCATGATTCGCCATGTCACTCGATCACCAGAGTCGTGGATCAGCTCAGAGTTCTTGTCTCGGCCATACCACGTGGTCAAGCCATCAAGGTATTTACTACTCTGCCTTCCTCTCGATCTTGCCAGTTGTCATCAAGTTCTCCAATTTATTTCTTCTCATAACGTGACAAAACAATGATGACTGTATGTCTAATTTCTAAAATCAGTGTACGATTTTCACTTGATTCTTGTAGGACTTGATTAGTTTTTCTGTCTGTCCTTGGTAGCCTATTCTTAACATTTTCGTCAGAAACCACATTTCCACAGCCATCAGATGTTTTTCAGCTTTGCTCATTGTCCAAGCTTCACATCCATACAAAGGCACAAGTTCTATGTAGCACCTCAACTCTTTTTTTCTCGTTGAAGGTTGACATCATTTTATTGGTCAGTATGTTTTTCATCCTGCAAAATGCTACCTTTGCCATGGCTATTCTTGTTCTGTCTTCAAGGCATCTCCCATCATATGTTATGACTGTTCCGAGATAATTGTACCGATTCACTTGTTTAAGAATATTTCCATTTACTTGTACATTACATTGTGGAATTTCTTTCTTCCTAGTGACGACCACAATCCGTGTCTTCTAACAATTTAACGTGTGCTTTATTTACTACATTAAGTCATTTGATAAGGTTAAAAATGAAGAAATGTTTAGAATGTTGGAAATGTTTAACTTTAATGGTAAAGATACGAGAATAATAAAGAACATGTATTGGCAACAAGGAGCAGCCAAGAGAACTAACAACCAATTGGGAACTTGTCAACACAAACTTCAGCATCAGTGCTATGCTCAGTGGTTAGACCGGGTTGTGTACCATCATCCGATCTGCTCAATTTGTACAGCACAATAATAGTGGAATCCATACAAGACATGCCAGGAATATCAGCGGCTGGGCACAATGTAAACAGTCTGAGTAACGCTGGTGGCATGGTTTTTGTCGATGAATATGACACACATACAAGAAATGACAGATACTATTGCAACAGGAAGTCAAAACAATGAATACCCACGGGACTTTTAGATCAGAGTCTACAAGAATTGGTCAGCACAAGATGTTGCTCGAAATGGAGGAGGGGCGGTGTTTTCACAGATGCTCCTGTCTGGGAAATTTCCAGTACCACAGGCACTACTTTCTGTACTAGGCAGCCAGCGTAAGGTCATCATACCAGAATAGATCATTATTCTGCACCTCATAACAGGACACAGTATATTAGGCAAACATACGTAAACAAAATTCAAATTTTGCTAGTCCCCGATGGCGCCACAGAAAACAGATCACATAGTTCAAGACAGGACAAACTATGGCATACTTAGGCACACTTTCTGGCCTAGAGAAACAAATAGAGCACTACGGACCACAGAGTGACCTAAAAATTAGACAAATTCACACAAGAGACATTTCCATTATCGACAAATTTCAAGTGAACGAAAAAAGTCAAAAAGGACAAAGTCTGAATAACGGAAGTTATGGTTATCCTCGAGAAAAGTGTAAACTCAAGTGCTTGGAATTAATCTGGAATAAAAAGAAGCGTTAATTATTTGTAGTGCTTAAATAACAGCAGATGGAAGGTGTACATAAACAAATCAATGAATAGGAATAGTCACGGTAACGCATCATCAAGTGCAATGCCAACTGGCGTAGGTGTTCATGACTCCACAGATCTCGGTCCTTGGTTTTCTGGATCAACTGCAGATGTTCCTCCATCTCAATTCCACCCTGCACCATTTCTCTTGATCTACCTCTCTTTCCAGTTGTCACAATGTTCTCCAATGCCTCTCTTTTCATCACATGACCAAAGAAAGGTCACTGTAACTGCCATACGTAAAATTGTCTAGAAAATCAAACTGGGGTTGACCGCAATGTACTGCAAAGGGAATGAAAAGAGTTGATGAAAGAAATAAAAACGAGGCAACTGAAATATTTCGTGTTGGAGATCCATTGCAATACACCATTGTGAAGAAGGCGCCTGACTGACCAACTGCATAGAACATGTAATAATATTTTTGTAAATTAATGCCAGATCCTGCAACAGTTAGTAAACTAGGTGAATGCTGAGTGCATTGCTAGCAGCAGGATTAAAATTTGGAATGAATCATGAATGGAATTCATTGGAAAATGAGAACAAGGTATACATAATGCCTGAAGTCATTTTTTTTTTCTAACAGAAGGGAACAATAAAATTGCAGATTTAAACAAAATTTGAGCTACAAGTGCCAAAGTTCACGAAAAATATTTTTTTTGTTGCATATCCCTTACAGGACGTTGCAGCCAACACCAGCATCTTCAGCTGCTGTTGATGTACTAGGCAAGTGTTACGTTCAGTAGTTTGCCATTGCTTTCTGAACGACCGGCCCCTATACCTTTTTCGAAAAAACCAGCACCGCCGTGTTTCGAACCCAGGTATACGGGCTCACAAACCGCGTTCGCAAGCCCTTAGCCACAGAGACCGGTATACAGAAGTTAATTCAGAAATTTAAAAGTAGATAAGCGCAGATAATAGACAATATGTAAATACCAAAGCGGGAGAGGAATAGGTAACAACAGTGAAACCTTTACAACAAAAAGAAAAAAAGAAGAAAAGGACATTAAAAAAACCTGAAAAGGGACACAGATGAACAGATAGATCCAATATATGAGAGACTTCTGAATGACCAGCCAGCAGAAGCAGAGCTGGATATGGGCTGTGAAAAAACATCTAAAGAAGAAATGAAAACTTACCAAAATCATAAAGGATGGGAAAACAGCAGGAAAGAGAAGCTGCTAAATTACTATAAATATTCAAAACGTTTTCCCATAGTGAATTTGCATAATGAAGACACAAAGATTGCACAGTTTATGGCCTGGCATATTTTGCTATGCAAACAGAAAGACATAGTCAGTTTAAAATTACCATGGTAGACAATTGAAATTACTGTGCGAATATGTGTATATTTCAGCTTGAAGGAATTGTTCATCCGGAATGTATTTTAGACGTAATTGCACTGTGCCTGTTCACAGAAGAGCTGCAATATTTGAACTTTTCGGCCAACACTTGATAGCTGGTTTGCCTAGTGAAATGACGAGATGCAGTGAATTAGGCCAGCAATAAATTTTCTTAATTACTGTATATTATTTGTGTCAGCCAAAAGGTGCAAATATCGCAGTTTTGCTGTAAACAAACACAATGTAATTACGTCCAACAAATTTTATGGATGAATGCAGAAGTAGTAGTTTTCTAAGGCAGACTGTGTGGAAGTGGTTTAATTTCCTGGCAATTCGCTGGTAAACAGTCAAAGTTTCACAGGCATGTGGCAGTGTGGATAATACAACTGCTTTGTAGATATTCTGGATGAATGCAGAAGTATATATTATTTAGCAGACTTAAGAAATAGCAGATTGAAAAGAATATCTGGTGTAGTTGCTAAAGAAAGGTCACCTGCAGAAATATGAAAATTATAAATATAAATTAGGGAATTCTCTAAGGCCACCAAGATACAAGGGAGAGTCAATAAGTGGGATGACAGGTAAATGTAGTTGGTGTTTTCTACAGGTGTCATCAACATCAAACTTTATATTCCCGCTCATCAGGTGGTGCTAGGTATTTCATGCGCAGCGCATAAACAAAATGGCGACTACTTACAACCAAAGTGCTACGTGCTGTTGTGCATTTTTTGTGGGCAAAACGACTGCCTGCAAAGGACATTCATAAGGAAATACTTCCTGTTTATGTCGACTACCTGCCTGAATCAAAGCATGCTTCAATGCAATGGGAACATCCTTCACCTTGTGTCCAAAACTTCAAGGTTATGGCATCAGCAGGGAAGGTTATGCTGACAGTGTTCCGGGATTGTCAAGGAGTGCTTTTAACCAATTTCAAACAGAATGGTGACAATGCGAATTCTGAATTTTACTGTGAAGTTCTAGGGATGGTTCATGATGCAATTTGAAGAAACCGTCCAGGGCTGCTGACTAGAGAAGCGTTACTTCTTCGTGACAATGCCAGACCACATACAGCTCAATTAACTCATTTTACAGCCCAGACTTCGCCCCTAGCGATCACCTTTTTGATCCACTGAAAACCCACCTTGGCATGCAACATTTCACGAACTCCGCCGAAGCCGAATGTGAAGTGAAATTGTGGTTTAGAAAACACGTTCTATGCAGCCGGTTTGGAGGCCTGATAAAACGATGGGATAAGTGCATAAATGTTGGTGGAAATTATGTAGAGAAATAAAGGGACAGTGTATATATAAAAAATAAACTGGTTTTAAGTTATATTTATTTTTCTACAGCCATTTGTGACTTATTGACTTCCCCTCGTGGTTTATAAATAAATATGCATGTATTGTTTAGCAATCATTGAAGTAGTGGCAAGAATTAGAGATAGATCTAACAATGGTATGATCTGGCTACCTTTAAAATACTGAATAACACTACATATGAAAGTAAAGAAATTCTAGTAAAATTGTAACCACAATTTGGTAGCAACTATCTCAACATAACTGGATTCATAGTGACTGCCAAACAGATGAATGGGCCGACAATTTTAATGAAATATCCCCACCAAATGTCTATGGCATCAATGGCCATATTGAAGGCAAGCGAGCAAGAGGTAGATAATGATAAATGCGAAGTTAACATCAAGAGATGGACAAACAGTTAGACAATGTAGTCAGGGCAGTGTCAGAGATGGACAGTGTTGAAGATCCACTGCTGCTAACCTTTGTGGAGACGACACCTGATTGAGTAAAAACCAGAGACTTAACTTTTCAGGATCAATATTTCACTTCCTGACACACGCTCCCACCCTCATGAAACAGGTTTCTGTCAGGTTTCTTTCGCATTGACCTGGGCCTCTGGATCAAGGTCAACAATTGACTTATTTACACACTGACTTGCAGTTACCGCATCACAGGGTCATCCACTTTTGCTTACTGATGCACTGTAAAACATGGGGAGAGCCGATGAATGCCAAGCAAAGCTGGCGTGTAGAACACGGAAATGTTTGCAGTGACCACATGCAAGTATGATTCCAACAAGTGGTTAGCAAGTGAGTAAAGATCGGTATCCTATTCAGCTGGGAGAGACCTAGCCACGACAAGCGTCTCAGGCGTAGTGAAATTTAATTTGTATATTTTAAACATGCAGCAAATGGGGAGATATAAAATATTCAGTCATGTCCCATTTGCTATAAAATGTGTGCAAACCAAATCAGTTTCACTATTATCAGAAATACAGCCATTCATCCTTTTTTAAAAGAAATTTTGTGGTCCCAGTATTTTGTTGGCTACGATTTCCAGTAATTCAGCAGTTTGTCATTGCTTTCTGAAGGGCCGATGCTACTGTAAAACATAAGACTTTTCAAAATTGAATGTGGCAAACTTCAAATGCAGTACGTCAGGATTTTTAAGGTTGTCTAATAGTTCAGACACACACAAAACACTTCTCAATCAAGGATGTTAACATAGCAAGAGATTTTTTTGCTCCACACATTCATGTTATACAGGACAGAAAAACCATTAAAACACCACACAAAATAAAAACCAAGAATCGCATGTAAATATTACTGTCAGTGTAATCTGTGTAACGGTTACAGATGTTCAGAATCTAATCTCTCTGCAACAACTTCTGTCTCTGGAGCTTCTTCTTGGACACCCTCTTCTTGACTGGCTCCTCGTCTCCAGCAGATGACTTGGGAACAGGAACTGCAGTCTCCTTTTCTGCCAGGACAACCTCGATGTGGCATGGGCTGCTCATGTATGCTGAAAAAACACATGACAGGTTAACTTCAAGAGTAACTACCTGTAAACTATTGTCATTCTCGATACATGCATGCAAACATAGCCTATTGAAACAGCAGAAAAATTTTTTTTTTAAACGTAGTTACTTTTCAGTTCCTCAAAGCATATATTAAAGAAATCTCTCCCGTGTGTTGCCGGGGCCCATAAGGGAAGCAAAGAATAGCAACACTAGCCTACCACGCATGTCGTTAGAGGTGACGAAGGAGGCTTGATAGTTCCATCGCCCTGCTACTGAATGAGTGCGTGGCGAGACACTGAGCTTTGAGTGAAATGCTTTTGAATCTGCCTGAGGTTTTTTTTAACGTGACTGCATGTTCAGAGTGATGGCAGGTGGTCCCAGAGTTGACCGGTTTTTGCCTTATGCAGAAATGCGTGGCTGCTGGGCTTCTAGTTGACTGCCACTGCCATCAGCGATGAACTGTATTTTCGTGGACTGTGGGTGAACATCTAGGAAACATTCAGATAGGAAAATGACAGCCAATTCCATCAGAGATGAACTGGTTGTTTCGTGGGGGACTGGTGTGTTGACATTCTGGTGGCGGCAGTATGCACAGTGTATTTGTGCGGGCTGTTGTTTGTCGAGACCTCTTTTCACATTGGGCAGTTGGGAGCGTTGTGTGATATTCACTGGCACAGGAACGGAGCATAATAGGGACGACCCGTTTCTGTGAAGTTGGAACTGCGACTAACTAACTAACTAATATTAAAGAAATCTATCCCCCTAGTGTTGTACTTTGTCATTCTTACGTAGCAAGCTACAGTATGCCATCATAGCTTGCTGAAAAATGTATCTGTACGTTGCCAGTTTTTGCCTCTCAACACCATGCCCATGCCCTGCGTCAATTTTTCATTCTCCTAGCATTTTGTTGATTTACTGCACGTTCATATGCCCAAAAGCTAAAGCATGAAACCTTAAAGCAACATATTGTAATTCTGTACTGTTGTTCATGTAAAATGTCCTGTACTTACGATTGATGCGGCCATGGGCTCTGTATGTTCTCCTGCGCATTTTGGGGGCAGCATTGACCTGAATGTGTTCAACCACAAGGTGCTCAGTTGACAGACCCTGCAAACACAAAAATATAAACAATAACACTTGCAATATGCGCTACCCACGTCCTATCTCAATCAATTAAACCTTTATACGACTGCGTGCTTGTACACCTTAAACCTTACCAGAGTATGGCAGCTGTCTTACTGCACACTTCCACCACTATTACCAAAAACTCTGTATCCAATCTCATGGCTTATATATGCCGAAGCATTAATTTTTACTAAGAATGTCCTTCTTGCTTTTCCATACCAATTTTACACCATAAACCAATCTTTACTGATTACATTAGATAATGGATGGAAAAGTACATGGGAGATATATAATATTAACTGAAAAAAAGACTTTAAATAATCAGTATCCTTTATGGTAGTGAGGCTGTAAACTGATGAGATGTCTGAACTGGCGACTTTGATCGAACATCCAGCTTAGGTCAATAGGTGTTAAAATTCTCTACAAAAGACATATGATGCTATAATTTGACCTTTTCATCCTTCAGAATATGTACTACAGATATTTGTATTTTCAAGATGACCATGGTTGAAATGATGAAACATTCTATTATACACAAGCAGTTTGCAACAACAAAACTGGATGCTTTAAATATTTATAAATGTATATTTATGAAATAGAATCATGGCAGACTTTTTCAATGAATTAGTACTTAATATTGGAATCCCTTCATTTCTCAATTGTCAGTGTAAATGCATACCTCGTTTATTGGGATATAATGTCCTGTATTTGGCATTTAGGGGGTGGCCTCGAGGTATGGTGTTCTCTTCGAGCGCTGGAGGTCATGGGTTCAAGCCCTGGTGAGTGCCGGGATTTTTTTCATGTGGACTTCTATTAACAAAATTTCCCCTGGTCTCTGGGTAAGTGAGATCGGACACATGTGCGTATTGTTGCGTGCAAAATCCCTTGGCAGTTGGAAATTGAAAAAGAGTAGCCTATTGGCGCTGCCCGGGCAAAATTTTTATTTTAAACCAGAATATTTCAGGATCCATGACAGTGCTATAGAGTTTCTGCACTGAGCTGAGATCATCCGGACTCAAGCTTGAGTTAGGAGTAGAAAGGAGCACTTGTGGGTTACACCATGTGCCGTCGTGATGATCCGTCAACTAAACTATTTGGAATTGGTCTTTTCTTTAACAGTGGAGAAATACTTTGTAGCTGTTGATATGCATATAATTTGTTTCATATTCATGCATTCATGTACATGTACAGCTAGAAAAAAAAAATGCAGGAGCCAGACCCTTTATTTCTGAAGAGCCAGTGTTTTCTTATGACTAGAAGAAAAATATTCAGGCACCATAGTGACTGGGCGCCTGAATTTTTCTATCCATGTTTACAGCTATACCTTGCTTTAATATGCATCTCTACATAATGTCCAGGAATAATAATTTACCTTAAATTCAGCATTGCTCTCGGCATTTTTGAGAAGCTGAAGCAGAAACTCGGCACTCTTCTTGGGCCATCGTCCCTGGACTGCTTTCCACTGTTTAGCCTGCAATTATAAACATCATGAAATATTGGTAACCAATGAAATGGGATATTAAAAGGAAATGTGAATGCAAAGAATAAGATTTAAAATCCAGTTAAAGGAAAATGTTTTAATCCATAGACTGCAAAGAAAGAGCTGTGCTATTATTTTAACTCTGGTAGCCAATACAGAGTTCCCTGCAGTTGGTACGTTCCAGGATTTTCTCCTTATTTGGCTTTTGTTTTGCTGCGCCTTCCACTTAATCCCGGTTAGCCCTCGCCACATTTTTGTTCTTTGTATGTATAGATATCCCTTTTTTCGTTAGTCATGTGGGTTCTAGAGACAGGACTTTCTCATTGTAATTTTAACAAACTTTCAATGCCCCAGTATCTTTCCCTCAACTCTTTAATTGCTCTTCATAACCTCTATTAGTTTTACTTCTATCGTGCTTGCCAGCTCAATTAATGGTAAGTAATCAAATACCCATCCAGGTGATTATTTTATAATAGACCAGGTCAACTCAGCCTAAAATTGGTACCAAAAAATGTGTAAATAGGTAAACAAACAGGTAAACTTATGTGATAATTGTGGTTTTTTAAAAAGTTCAAAGACTAATGGTAAATATTCTGCAAACAGCATACCTGTGCACATCGTCCAACCCCACCACTGAATCGTCGGAATGGCACGCACTCTTTCTGTGCAACTACATTCTTCAAGAAGCGGTTTGCACGTTTCAGGTGCATGCGCTTAATGGCCTGGGCAGTTTCACGGGTATTCTGGTAACCAAAGAAGTGAAAAAAATATGTTAGTTGCATTTATAATGCTATATGTATATCCAACATCTAAATACACAAAATGCTACCCTTCTTTGTTTATTGTCATGAATAGAACTAACTGCGCTGTATGTACAACTTTCACCAGAGTTCAGCAATGCAATTTTTAGGTCGTGTTTACCATCCATTTTCAATAACAAATGTAGGTAGGTTTCTAGTGTTAGACCTTTAGTTTCCACACTGGTGCCTTTTTTTTCAGTAGCTTGTAGACTTCTCTTCCTACCCATGCATCAGCTGATATCTGGTTAAACATTCATAGTGCACCGCTATAAACCATTTTTAAGGCTCTTCTTCTTCGTTCATCCGGAGTTTTTTTTTCCGGATGTGACTGCGTTGTGCCTGTTTACAACAGAGCTGCGTTTTTGCGCCGTTAGGCCGACACATCCGACTTCTGCGGGCATTTGTTGACCGGGTTAACCTTCCCGGGGTTTTTAAGGCTCTATAGCGCACAAAGAAATTATCTATAAACAGGACGTTGTCATATTCAAGTATACTGTACAGAAATAAATTACATTACTGTTGCTAAAATCAATCAAATGGTCAATCAAATGGAAGTAAAAAACCAAATGCTAGTGGGTTAAATAGATCCTGCAACTGAAATTACAAAATATTTTATTATATAGGTGTAGATACAAATAATTAATTACAAGCTCTAAACAAGAGATGCCTACCAACTGCATGTATCTACTACTGGCTTTAAGATAAATATGATTTTTTATCAAATAACTAACAATGCAATACTTACTTTGAAGTGAACACGCAGGTAAGATCCACATGCCTTTGCAGCTGAAATTTTAAAATAAAAACGGTTAAAGTAATCTATAAAATGAAACAGGATTAATCAAATTAACCTGTGTACACAGACAAAATATTTCTATATGAATAGTTATAAAGAAAAAAGGCCACTTTTTTAAATGTGCAAATGACTGCAAATTGTTCTCTCAGGCCAATATCTAAAATACTGCGAGGGACTATACTTGTAAAGCTGTTCACTGCTTTGATAATTTACTCTTTTTTTTCATGGCACACCCAATAACCAACACAGCTAAACGCAAGTGCAATAAGCAAATAGCTGTCACCCCCTACATTCTGATTTCAGGTGATTCCAGCATCGACGAGGACCAGGTTAGATGCTAAATGCCATCACCAGAAATTTCTCCCACAATTTTAATGAAATTATCAAGAATTACTAAATAAAGTGCACGGTAAATGAAATATGGAAAAATGAACGCAAAATTCAAATTAGACAAAACAAGCCTTGAGGATGTTATAAATGCTTCTGCTAACTGCATGAAAAAGGGACCGACAAATCAAATGTACACAAGAACAAGTCTCATCTCATCATGTTCCTCTTGTACCTTGCGGTGTCGAGGTAAAGTATAAACAGCGGGAGGAGTGCTCGCTTATGGGCTTCATGTATTGATATTCCCATGGACTGGTATTCCCTGCGTCCATCATTTACGTGGTCAGCCTCTACCTCTGCTTCCCTCTGGTCTGTACATCATTGCTTGTTGTGGTGTACTGTTAGTTGGTAACCTACTAGCATGGCCAAACCACTTGACTTGCTGCTTTCTAATAAAATCTAGTGCAGCTATAAACCCCACTTTAGTCCTGATTTCTTCATTTCTGATCTCTTCTCAGGAATCTAATTTCTGTTGAGATATTTCTTTTCTCTTTTTCTGTCATTGTCCAGGTTTCACACTGGTAACATAGAGCTGGTAGGAAGATTGTGTTGTAATGTGCTTTCTTAGTAGTTATTGGTACATGTTTGTTCTTTATTATTGGTGCCATTTGTCCAATGAGTTGGTTTGCCTTATTGCACATATTTTCTATCTCGTCTTCTGATTTGCCATTTGATGAAATACTTCCTAGCTACTTGAAACTCTTTACTTGTTACAAGGGATGTTCGTTTTAGGCGAATCGTTTTACTGTACTGTAAGAAAATACTAGTACCCCCCATCCATATACTTTAAGAACACACAAATAGTGAGCAAAGAAAGAAACAAACGAGAAAAATTCGATAATCATTAGTAATGGAGTTAGGCCAAGGTGAACGCGAGTCCAAAGTGTCAAGATCATATCTGATTACTCCCCCGATGTGTCTCCACCTTGACGTGGTGGGGGAGGGAACTTGCGTGTCCCATCGACCCCATTTGCTTGCCGATGGATGAAAAACTACATATCGGACAGCTTATGGGATAGGGATCAGACTAAGAGAGACACAACCTGCTGCCCTGCAGGTAGACTGAGGATAGCAGTCAAAGATTTAAATCAGGTGCACGAAGGCAGAATTTCTTGGTTCGGACAAAACTCTTAAGGCTCCCTGTCGAGGGCTGTGGCTGAACGCCTCTAAGCAACAAACCCTCGGATCTGAGAGCCAGGCTGATACCCACCTACCGAAAAATAGAGGTGTGATAGCTACATGCTCAGGTCTGATATATGTTTGAAGGCTCTCAGCTGGGGGATATGAGAGATTCCCGGATGAGAGGGCCAGGCCGTTTCTCGTTCACTGCTGCACGAAGGTAAGGTGCTGAGCCGGCAGCACAAGTAGCCTACCTCGAGAGCGAGTACAAAAAGTCAGAAAAGTGCCCCAGTCGAAGGAAATGGTTACGAAAACTGTCTGTATCTAACTCATAGAGAGTGTAGACAAAAGTGGAAGAACGTCTCAATGACGCGAAATGGAACGCACAGCGAGCGAACCTATTGCGTGGTCCGAAGTCAAAAGCAAAAGCTTACCGAGTGGATGTCGCTCGCAGTCTGACCGTTCCTGGTGTGTGCTTGAGCGGCCAGTGGCAAGCGAGATGCCCAACATATGGAAGTGAGGAACTAAAGCAGCCATGAGCAGGACGTGGTAACTCCTCGGGTGAGCCCAGTCTCAGAGCAATATGTGCCGGCTCTGCAATTATGGAAGCCTCCTTGGATAGCGAGAGAATGCCCATGATCTGTCCCTGCCTTCCCTTGAGGGTTGACCATTTTGTCGTAGACCGTTCTATCCTGACCAGCTGAGATGGGGGCGGCATCACAACAATAAGTCTAACGTGCCTCAAAACACGAGGAAGGCTAACCTCATTAAAAAATGCCTGCCGAAGCCGGCAGTGCTGGCCTACGGGTGGCAAAATAAAAACTGGCACTACGCATTTTACGTCCGAGTGAAACGTCTCGTCCATTTGTCTCTCGTGCTAGGAACAGCTCTGACTACCTAGTTTCCAAATGCCGCTCTTGCTCGGAACAGCTCTGACTAGGTAGTTTTCCGAATGTCCGCCGTGCTCTGAAGGGCGCAAGGACAAGCACATGTCCGAAAACTCGCTGAGTGGATACCATCTGCAGACTTGTCTGGTTTGTGCAGGAACGGCCCGTGGTGAAGGAAAGCCCAATATATTGAAGTGAGGATTTAAAGCAGCCATAAGCAGGACGTGACGATTCCCTCGGCTAGCCCAGAACCAGGGCGCTATGTGTCGGCCCTGCAACAATGGAAGCAACCTTGGATGGCGGAAAATGCTATGGACTGTCCCTGCCTTCCTTTGAGGGATGACCGTTGTCTTCGACCGTTCCATCCTGGCCAGCTGGGTTGCAGATGGCACCGCAAAAGTGAGAGTCTCCCAAGAATGCTACCTGGTCAAAAAAGCACGCTAAAGTCGATGTGTTGGCCTACGGGTTTCGGCCCAAGGGCGCATAATAGACACACCGCAATCGCATCTGAAAAAAACACTCCGGATGATCGCAAAGAAGATATCTGATTAGGCCTTTCTAAGAGAAGATGTGAGCACAATAACTATCAAAACGTCGCTATAACTGAATCCCTCATTTTAGTTAGTTAGTTATCAGTTGGGGTATCTTCGTTGCACTACGGACATGTCCATAGGTGCTCAGATCCTCCCCCCAGCATATGCATCAGCGTACGGTGGCTAATAGTGCCAGTTCTGTGTTGGTTGAAGAGGCGCTTTGTTTTCCCGATGTACCTCTCACGTCTGGCTGTGCCGAGTCCCTCATTTGAGTGAATCTGAGGGCACTGAATCCCTCATTGTGGTTGTATAGCCACTTAGATGTTCAGCACCTAGAATCATACTGCAGATTACAGCCAGACAGCATTAATATTTGCTTTCGTATATATGTGCTATGCAATTTTATCAGTGTGTGTTTGTTGTTTGTGTACTGAGAGGCTCTAGTCACAAAGTCCATGAAAATATTTTTCCTGCATGTGAAGATACAAATTTATCTGGAATTTGATAAAAAGCAGCGGAGGTAGGGAATTAACCACCCTCGACTGTGTGTGCTCTAGTAAACCATACTAATTCTTCTTCTTCTGTGTTCATCCGGAGTTTTTTCCCCGGACGTGACTGCGTTGTGCCTGCTTACAGCAGAGCTGTGTTCTTGTGCCGTTAGGCCGACACAGACTTCTGATGGGCATTTGTTGACCGGGTTAACCTTCCCGGGTATCAATTCTACTTCTCGTTTCCGGTGATTTACTAATTGTGCTTATAGTCTGTCATCACTGAATATACTGTTTGCTTACGTTTTACATTTAATTTACTACAACTGAATATACATGATACACTGCTCATGTAGCTCTTTCAGATTCCATGCATGTTCCTATGAAGACTAAAACTAGACAGTTCAAATAACATATAACAACAAATCTATCTTGTGATCTGTTGAGCACCTAGGTCTGCCAATGACATTTTTTTTTTTGTAAATTACCCGTAAACTGTAAACAAAAAATCAGGATTTGGGTTATAACACTACGGTCACATGCTTCAAAACAAGGAAATCTCTTGCTAGACTAGTGGACACTATTGGGCAAGGCGTGGAGTACCACTAGAACCTGGGAAGCATGAAACCATGATCGCTGGTGATGGATTGAGCTGGAGAACAGCAGATATGACTATGGCCTCAAGCTCAGCTGTAACCTGATGGCATGATACGGTCACCGTTCAGTGTGGTCAGTGGTAAGAAGGCAGTACCAAGTAAATAATTCAACATCGCACAGCTGACCAGATCAAAGACGTGCATAGTATGGGGGATAAAAGGCGGTTGGGACGCAGAAGTGTTTCCAAGGCACCAGGGCCATGTTTTATACTGGCCAAGACCTAACACGTCCTAGTCGTGCGCGTCCTTGGCAACAGGTCCCTTCGGGGTCCTGGCTAACGTATTAGGATCGCGGATTCTTCCGAAGTTCGAGAGTGTCTGCCTGCATGGCGAGGAACCACCAGTCTGCAAACCAATAAGCCAGACATGGGACAACGGATACTCACACAAACCTCGGTCTGGTATGACATCACAATGATGTTGGACAACAGGATGTCTTCATCCGACATACAGAACTTCACAGCCAGCAAACACAAGCAAGCAATGGCGGCTGATAATACATTCTCTACAGATGCGAAGTAAACCATGTGAGATGGCCGCCCATGCTTAGAGCATGGCCACATGATTATACTGGGATTACTTCTGTGTTCATCAGGATTTTTTTTCAGATGTAATTGCATTGTGCCAAGTTTATTTGCGGCCGTGGGCAGACACATCCAACTTCTGCAGGTGTTTGTTGACCAGGTTAAATTTCCCAGGGCTTTACTAAATACAAGATATACTATTTTTATAAGCAGGAGACCATGAAGTAAAGTTAAAACTGGGCCGTGCTGTAGATTTTCTTAGTATAATGAAAGTCTTCAAAATGCTGCCCCTTAAATGCTTTTTCTTTAAAAATGCGCGCCATTACAGTGCCGCATGATGCAGTAGCCTCTCTGTATTATATCACGGCAAGGCCCTGGGTTAAAACATCTTACAATAAAAATGTATCAGAATGAAGGGTAACTGGTCCCAATATTGATTGGATGACCAATGCATACATCTGACCGGATAATGTCCGAGACTTTTAGCACCAGAATTGCACTGTTGACAGCAACCAGGTGACTCTAAGCCTCGGTGATACTGGGATTACAAGGCAGACGTTTTTATTCTTTCCTCAACCCCCTACAATACAACAAATTGGGGAATGTCAACTGCATTGGTTTATTGAATATTGCATGCAACATACTACTAATAAAACCAAATAATGAAGTCAACAATTAACACAGATGATCAATTTATCATGGAGGGTAAAGAATTATAATTTAAATTAATTTAAGAAATATATCTGCCACAGGAACGTGTTTTTTTTTTTTTTTTTTGGGGGGGGGGTATTTTTCTAAGTGTGCCGAACATTAAACTTTAACAAAAACAAAAAAGTAACTTACATTTTGTAGGATTCTCGGGCTCTTTGGCGTATCGAGTCATCTTCAAGCTGTGGAGCGATAATAAGTGTAAATTCGTGAGTTTACTAATCCAAACAGCAAGCGTGAAGAATTTTAATGAAAAAGTTGGGTACTGGGAAGAAATCAAGCTAAATGCTGTAATATCTCAAAGTATCGATTAAATTAGTATACTATATGTTAAATAATAAGTAATCAAACACAAAACTATATATAGTTAATGAAAATGTCACATACGAAATCCGACTACAACAGATTTTATTTCGATGATGAATTTTATCCAACCTTCTTACCTGGTGGATAACCGGAAAGGGAAGTTAAAACTGCCGGATGAAGACTGGTTATGATGTACGGAACTATTTTGTTTCGCACTTGTCTCCCACTTCCTATTTATTTCTTCTGCCTTTCATCTGCCAATGAAACAGAGATTATCAAATAACTTACGCCAAAGACTTTGTATACTTGTCACAAATGGCTTAGTTTTGCAGCTAAAGTTTTCTACGGGATAGGTAGCCGTTCTCATACCAACCCCCCTTACAACATGCATGATGAATTACCATGTCACTAAGTTACTATTCTGTGCTTCCTTTATGGGTCCCATTAAGAGTAAGACACTATGGATTTGTAGCCATGATCGTATCTAATTTGAAAATTTGACAGTTGAATAACATTCTTGAAACATTGCTTGAGTGATGTGGTGATTAACGAAATTGCTGACCAACATTGTGGTCCTGGTTGAAACCTAGGGTTAAGATTGGATCCCAAACTAAATTAATACGGCTGTGGGTTCGACCACAAATCCCCACACTTTAAAGCATGGGTACCAGGCCATTTTCAGACTGTTCTGGTATTTGTATAGATAGGGCAGTGAGTAAGGGAACTGGTAACTTAATTGTATTATACAATGTGAAGATCGTTCTTTTAATAAAACTACGAAGGTATCTGTAATGTAATTGCTTTTACGTCACTTTTTATGATTTTTTTTTTTTGGCGCTCGTTCGCTTTAAACTCAAGCGTAGTCATACACACTATTTATAGTAGCGATTAACTGAATTTTGTGTGTGGATTAGCTTTCCCTATTAACTGTGTCCCTCGCCATCAGGCGAACCCACTCCGACTTCAGAGGTACTTGTAATTTGCGTCCCCAAGTCAAGGACGACAGGTCAACATTTTAGTCCAGCTGTCCGGTGTAGAGGTTGAAGCTCTTACCTCGGCATCAGCACAACAAATGTTTAAGAACACGCGGTCTTACCTATTCGGCCATGCTGACCTGCATTTTGTGGTATAAAGTGTGCTCTGTTATTTCTGTGTATGCTGCCATTGCTGGACAACGGGTAATGAAATGGTGAAGAAGCTGAATGCAGCAGATGTGTGAGATTTTGTTAATGCTGAGAATATCATGGACAGAGAAGAAAGCAAACGCCAAGATATTGAGAGCTGCACACGTTACAAGGGATTCATCGAAACTATTAAGGAAAGCCAAATGAAATGTATGGAGCATATCAAGAGTAGAGGTGGAACGTGCGGGAATATGTTGGAAAACAGACGCAGAAAGTGATTATGTGGAAAGCTTAAACTGCTGGGGGAAAAACAATGGTACAAGGAACACGAATTCCAACATTTCGGAATTTATTTCTTTTTTATTTGCACTCGATCACGCTGGACTCAAGCGTAGTCCAACACTTGCTAATACTTCTATCACTGGCTTATACTTCTAGTAGCACTGGACTTAATTTTTGCGTGTGGGTTCGCTTTCCCTATTACCAGAGTCCCTCGATATAAGGAGAACCCATTCCGACATATGAGGTACTTGTACTTTACGTCTCTAAATCAACGACGAGAAGTCAACAGTTTAGTCCAACTGACTGGTGTTGGGGTTGAACCCGTTACCTCGGCATCAGCACACCGGATGTTTAAGAACGAGCGATCTTATCCATGCGGTCATGCTGACCTCCAACATATTAGTATTAGATGGCAGAGAATATTTGGGATTCAAACCTAACAATGAGAGGCTTTCTTTTTACTGCCTGTATTGATATTGGGCTAAACTCCCTGGTCTAGAGGTTACACGACTTTCTCCGTAATCTCGTATACTCTCGTGAAGTAACGTGACGTGCGTGAGAAATGGTGGCGGTTCTCTCCGCGTCGGTAACTTAAGGGGTATGTGAGCTGGTCGCTCAGAAAGCAATGGCAAACTACTGAACGTAATCTTGCCTAGTACATCAACAGCAGCTGAAAGATGCTGTTGTTGACTGCAACGTCCTGTCGCTTAAAAAAAAAGTCGACAAGGTCTACTTCATCGCACCGGGTTTTATCCCATATGGCTCAGTCTCTTTCCGCAGCGCGGAAAGCGTCACACAAAGCACGAACTCCGTAGCTTTTAGCGACGACATACAGGAGTCTCCGAAACATTTAACTCGTAAACCGAAGGGTGCGGCCCGGAATCGAACCCACAACCTTCGGATCACGAGTCAAACGGCTTGATCACTTCGCCACAGAGACTCCCTTGCAACGTCCTGTAAGGGATATGGAAAAAAAGTTATATATATATTGGACATTTTCTGTGAATTGTCTGGGACAAAACAACGGCGAGGTAGGGAACTAACTTCCCGACTTCATTATAAATTGTCCCAGAATACATTTTTTTTTTTTTGCGCTCGCTCGTCTTGAGCTCGAGCGTAGTCCATACACACTATTCATAGTAGAGATGGACTGAATTTTGCGTGTGTATTAGCTGTCTCGGTTAACAGTGTCCCTCGCCATCAGACGAACCCACTCCTACTTCAGAGGTACCCAGAATATGTGAAGGCCTAAAACTTGACACCCCAACTGTAATATCTGCCACCGTTTGTTTGTTTGTTTGTTTTTGTTTTTAGCGTTCGCTCAGTTTGAACTCAAGCATAATCCACACACGTGCTACTACTTCTAATGCACTGGACTGATTATTGCGTGTGGATTAGCTTTCCCTATTACCAGCATCCCTCGCCATCAGGCGAACCCACCCCGACTTCAGAGGTGCCCACGGTGATATTTTAACCCTTCCTTGTATATTCATTTACATTAAGCATCAATGTTGTTTTTCCAACAAAACCAGTGAAAGCTTCATAGCATGAAACTACATAGATGGCAGCAAGTGTAAGGCAGTGCACTGCTTCGGTATCGGTGAGCCGTGAAAGGTTCGTGGCGAAATGTCTGGAGTACCTAACCTCGCGCAACGAAAGTCGTCAGTTCATTTTCGGAGTCCGTCATTTGATTCATATATTTATTTATTTTTGTTTCAAAAGATCGTCGTCGACGGAGCTGCGGAGTTCGTGCCTCGTACTGGGCCATTTGGAATAGAATCCAGGGCAATGAAGTCGATCATGTTGCCTTTATCCCCTTTGTAAAGAGGAGGCACTGAGTTTATCAAAAAGTTGAGTTGGGTTAAGAAGCGAGATCACTGCACTCAGTACATTCTCATACGTGCTCCGTCCCCTCGCTCAACAGCCAGCGAAGAGTCATACTATTAATTGTTCCCACCGCTATCTGATTTACAGTTCTCCTGGTCTTCCCTCTCAATTCTGAGTTTCTTCCAGAACCTCTGCCGATCTCCAGCGGTCTCATTCTTTCTACATACGGGTTCTCAATCTGTTCCCCGCCTTCTCCATCTGGTCCCACAAGCGCACGACCACCTCCCCCTTGTCCATAGGCAATATACCACCAAAAGGTGCATTCCCTGTCATCCTATCAGCCTGTTCATTCCCCCCCCCCCCCCCGCAACCCCGCATGACCAGGGCAAAATATCCATACAATTCTCACAATTTGTGATCTCTGAAGCGATATAGCCATTCCACAAAGAGTTTTTGCTAAACTAAACACTTCTTCCCCTGCTTGTTCTTTCCCCCTCTACAAGCATCAATCAATATTTATTCTTTTGATCGCTGTTGCTTTTGTTATTGATCTATCAGCGTCGAAAATTATCGTTCATATACTCCATTTTACATGACTACATAAAAACTACAATGAACTTAATACTGATACGAACAAGCTGTTTCATATTTAGAATGCCGTTACTAGGAATTCCCCATTACCGAAATTGTTTTGCGCCGTGTTCTATATGTGCGCTGGTCTCCCTTTGGCCTCTTCCACCTAATTGTTGAACTTGTGCCTACTGCTTCTTCTTTCTTTCGCTTGAAATATTATTATGGGTTGTCTGTATCTGCAATATTGTCTTTTCAGGTCACTCACAGTTCCATGAAGTTTATCTTCGACTGTTGCTTCTCTACCCTGGAGACTCTAGGCCAGATAGTAATTTTTGTAAAGCTTTTAGTTAGCAATATTTCATTGACACGGTGTAAGACATGATCATCTGCCCCATTCTCTTATTGTTACCTCCTAACTCAAAAGTGTTTACAACGTTTAATTATTCTGTGCACTCCAAACGTAAGACACTTTTACAAGTAGTCGTTGCCTGCTTTCTAAATACATGCTTGGGCTGACCAACATAACCACTCTGTTTTTTGTTTTTTTTTTGTCGAAACGTCTTTTATCTTGGGCATTAAGTGAACTTTGCCAGCCTTATAGTGTTACTTTGTGGGCCGTGTGTAATATTCCGGGTAGTCTTGAAGTATGCGATCTGCTGTCTGCGGCGCCAATCTACATGTGCACACGACTAATGTGCCAGTCTTGAATGCTGTATATGTGTGGTTGCATGATCTATTGCGTCCTGTTCTGAGGCGCAGAATAATGATATGTTCTGGTCTGCACATAAAATGGTAATCATCTTGTGCTGGTGTTTGTGGCTTTCTTCTTCTTCTGCGTTCATCCATATAATTTTTTTCGGACGCCATTGCGTTGTGCCTGTCAACAGCAGCGCTGCATTCTTGCGCCGTTAGGCCGACACACCCGACTTCTGCGGGCATTTGTTGACCGGGTTAAACTTCTCGGGGGTTTATTAAGATGTTTGACTCTCACTGTTGTGGTGTTATTCCCCATCCCAGCTCGCCCATTTAGAACAGCCGAAGATATACTGGTCAGCCCTCAAGGGAAGGTAGGGGTAGACCATGGGCATTTCTCGCCATCCAAGGAGGCTTCCACAATTGCAGAGCCGACACATAGCGCTCTGGTACTGGGCTCACCCAAGGAATCGTCACGTCCTGCACATGGCTGCTTAGCCTCAATTCTGTATATTGGGCCTTCCAGTCACCATAGGCTGTTCCTCCGGAAACCAGAAGAATGCAGCCTGCAGAAGATGACATCCACACAGTGAGCTTTCGATTCGGACTTTCCATGTAATGGATTTGCTATCCAGGCAATATTCCATTTCGTGCCTCTTGGACGCTTTTTCTACCTTTGATGACGCCCACGTGGAGCGGCTGGCCGAGTGGCTAGAATGCCGGGCTCTATTTCGGGATCGAATCCTCGGTAAGGTGTGGAGTTTTTTCTGTCCGGGGCAAAAAGAAAATTCTAACCTCCACAGTTCGCGGCGACTGCACTAGCCATGCGGCCTTAATTCCTCAGGCTCAAACACCCCCCTTCCCCGTCCTACACCGTTAGGTACTATAGGCAGTAAATGACAGTTTAAATGACAGATGACGCCCACACAATGAGCTTTTGATTCGGACTTTCCACGTAATGGATTTGCTAGCCAAGCAGTATTCCACTTCATGCCTCTCGGACGCTTTTGCTGGTGGCTTTATGATTGATTTGATGATTATTGTTTTTTAGCCTACAGGTTTTCCTTCTGTCACATCATTTTGCTCATCTGTGTCACCTTCCTTGGCTAGTTGATCAGCTCTCTCGTTTCCGTGACTACCACAGTGAGTTGGTATTCATTGCATAGTGGCCTTACACTGCATGCCTAGGTCATATAATAGTTCCGTAGTGCTGGCTATTTCCAGACCGGAGTGCCTCAGGTACTAATGTTACATCTGTCAATAACACCACAATATATGTACCACGATTGGTGTTCAATAATTGGTCTATTCATATCTTTATTGCCTGAATTTCTGCATCTCTGCTAAACTAAAGAGAGCAATCGCGTTGTCAAGCCACCTATGTCATCATTCAACATGGCGAAAAGAGTTGACGCTAGAGGAAAGCGGTATTGCTTCACTCTCAATAATTACAGCGACGCTGAATACACTCTCGTATGTGACGGTATAGACAGTGTTGCCCTCCGACGTCTGCCCCATCGACACCATCGCTGAGGTCTCGAAATGTGAATCCCATGTCGGCGATACAGGCGTCTCCTCCATCTGCCATATCTCTTCATTCATTCATTCAGTAGCATGTCATTTGTAAAACTTCGCTCCCACAACAACCTCCCGGAAAACTTCTCGATCATAAGCAAGATGTCTCGCGTCCGATACACCCATCTAGATATTATCCGCCACATCCTGCACCCATATTCTCTTTGACCTTCCTCTTCCTCTCTTCCCAGGCATATATCCTTCCATTATTGTTCTCTCCAAACTTTCACGACTTTTCAAGTGACCAAAATATTTCAATTTTCTCTGTTTTATCGTCTCTAATAGCCAACCCTCTTCAATATTTAGCGCCTGAAGTATGGATTCATTTGTTCTTTTCTTTACCTAAGATATTCTTAGAACCCTTCTATAACGTTTGTATTCAAAGGCATTTATGCGCTGTTCAGCTTGTTTCGTAAGTGTCTAGGTCTCTCATGCGTATGTTGCAATGGGAAAGACGCATGCTCTTAAAGATTTCATTTGTGTAGCTCTGTCTGTCCCATTCCATAATTTATTCAGTTGTTTCAGTCTTTGAAGAGAAATTGATAGTCGTCGTTTACTTTTCTTTCATTGTGTCACCATTGTTGGTAATCAATGACCCAAGATATTCAAAATTTTCCACCACCTCCAATCTTTCCTCATTAACATATATTTCTTTCCCCATAGTAGTTTTATCTGTATGCATTATCTTTGTGTTTGCTATGTTAAGATATAAGTTGTGATTTTCCCTATTTATTTGGGTTGAGGTTAATAAGTTTTCTATACCATTCTGTGATGTGGATAGCAATACTGTATCATCAGCATATCGAATCTCTGGTATTTCATGACCACCGATATTTAGGGCATCATATTTCTCCCTGGTTATATCATCTCTGACATTTCTCATTATATTTTCGGCCTACAAGTTAAACAAATAGGGTGACAGCACACAGCCCTGACGAACTACTTGCTTGATGTCAAACCAGTCTGATGTCTCGCCATCTATTCTAACCGCTGCTTGTTGGTCTAGATAGAGAATTTTTATTAGTTGTACTACTTGTGATGGAAAGCCCATATTCCTCATGATTTCCCAAAGTTGCTGATGTTGTACACAGTCAAATGCCTTTGAATAATCCACAAAACATGAGAATAGGTTCTCATTAAATTATCTGCACTTCTCTATTATTAAACGCATTTTGAGTGTGTTATCTCTTGTTCCTCTTCTTTGTCTAAATCCACTTTGAACCACGTTAATCTCTTCTTCCATTTTCTTACGAAGTCTTCCCTTATGATTTTTAGTAGAATTTTACTTGCATGACTGATCAGGGCAACAGTTCTATAGTTGGTGCATAATTTCAGGATGCCCTTTTTTTGGTATTGTAAGGAAGATAGTTCCCTTCCAAATCTATTGGCCATATACCTCATTTCCATATCTTTTTACATAATGCGTGATAGATTTGTATGCTTTCTTCCTCTCCTGCTTTAATTAGTTAAGCTGGTATCTCATCACATCCAGGTGATTTACCATTCTTCAGGTTCTTTATTGCCCATGCAATTTCATCTAATGAGAGTTCAGGTTCTGTCTGTGATGGTGAATGTATGTGTGTGTGTGTGTGTGTGTGTGTGTGTGTGTGTGTGTGTGTGTGTGTGTGTGTGCATGTCTCTATGTGTGGGAGCATCACTATTTTTTACGTTACTTAATGTATATGTATAATTTTTTTCTAAATTTTTCACATTTTTGTGAGATGCTCACAATAGTCGTCAGTGTATGTGTGTGTAAAGTGTCTGAGTTTGTTCATATTAGTTTCAGTGATTATGTGAGGCATCATATATGTGTCTAGATATGATGATGTGTGTGTGTTGGTGTGTGTAGGGTATGTGTGTGGGGGATGTGTGTGTGTATGGAGGGTGTGTGTATGGTGGGGGTATGTTTGGTGTGTGGGGGATGTGTGTGTAAGTTGGGGGATTGGTGTGTGGGTGGAGGATGTGTGTGGGGATGTGTGTATGGGTGGGGGATGTGTGTGTGGGTGAGAGATGTGTGTGTGTGAGTGGGGGATGTGTGGGTGGGGGAGCTGTGTGGTGGGTAGGGGGATGTGTGGGTGAGTGGGGGATGTTTCTCATAGCATGGTAATATGCATTGTTTATGTTTACAACATTCATTTGACATTTTTTTTTCCTATGTGAATGTATCAAGCACTATTGATGAACGAAAGATGAGTGATTGGATGGACCGAATGTAAGACGGGCCTGCGTGCCTAATTTGTTACCCTTCGTTCGAAACAGATGGACACCTAAAACACTGAGATAAGCTCATTAAAGACAAGGATGAATAATCAGGTGAGAACGAAGCGAAAGCTGCAGAAGATAGCAAGCTAAAGATTTGGCGTGAGTTGTTTATGCGATACATCCTAGCTTTACCCACAATCGCAGACAGGTTCTGGGTGCTGCAGGCTAAATCATATCTCCGAGTGTAGGTAGGCATGGCCGAAATGGATAAGAACGTGTTCTTAAAATTTCGGTGTCCCGATGCCGGGGTAAGGGGTTCAACCGGACAGTTGGACTAAAATATTGACCTATCGTCCTTGACTTGGGGAAGTAACTTACAAGTACCTCTGAAGTCGGAGTGGTTCGCCTGATGGCGAGGGACACTGTTTATAGGGAAGGCTAACCCACTCGCAAAATTCAGTCTAGCACTACTTGAAGTAGTGTGTATGGACTACGTTTGATTTCAATGCGAGCGAGCGCCAAAATAAAATATCCTCGAGTGGCTGCAGACACGGAACACTTCCTGCATGAGGCCCCGGACACAGTTAAGTAAATATCCTCGAGTGGCTGCAGACACGGAACACTTCCTGCATGAGGCCCCGGACACAGTTAAGTAAATATCCTCGAGTGGCTGCAGACACGGAACACTTCCTGCATGAGGCCCCGGACACAGTTAAGTAAATATCCTCGAGTGGCTGCAGACACGGAACACTTCCTGCATGAGGCCCCGGACACAGTTAAGTAAATATCCTCGAGTGGCTGCAGACACGGAACACTTCCTGCATGAGGCCCCGGACACAGTTAAGTAAATATCCTCGAGTGGCTGCAGACACGGAACACTTCCTGCATGATGCCCCTGACACAGTTAAGTAAATATCCTCGAGTGGCTGCAGACACGGAACACTTCCTGCATGAGGCCCCGGACACAGTTAAGTAAATATCCTCGAGTGGCTGCAGACACGGAACACTTCCTGCATGAGGCCCCGGACACAGTTAAGTAAATATCCTCGAGTGGCTGCAGACACGGAACACTTCCTGCATGATGCCCCGGACACAGTTAAGTAAATATCCACGAGTGGCTGCAGACACGGAACACTTCCTGCATGAGGCCCCGGACACAGTTAAGTAAATATCCTCGAGTGGCTGCAGACACGGAACACTTCCTGCATGAGGCCCCGGACACAGTTAAGTAAATATCCTCGAGTGGCTGCAGACACGGAACACTTCCTGCATGAGGCCCCGGACACAGTTAAGTAAATATCCTCGAGTGGCTGCAGACACGGAACACTTCCTGCATGAGGCCCCGGACACAGTTAAGTAAATATCCTCGAGTGGCTGCAGACACGGAACACTTCCTGCATGAGGCCCCGGACACAGTTAAGTAAATATCCTCGAGTGGCTGCAGACACGGAACACTTCCTGCATGAGGCCCCGGATACAGTTAAGTAAATATCCTCGAGTGGCTGCAGACACGGAACACTTCCTGCATGAGGCCCCGGACACAGTTAAGTAAATATCCTCGAGTGGCTGCAGACACGGAACACTTCCTGCATGAGGCCCCGGACACAGTTAAGTAAATATCCTCGAGTGGCTGCAGACACGGAACACTTCCTGCATGAGGCCCCGGACACAGTTAAGTAAATATCCTCGAGTGGCTGCAGACACGGAACACTTCCTGCATGAGGCCCCGGACACAGTTAAGTAAATATCCTCGAGTGGCTGCAGACACGGAACACTTCCTGCATGAGGCCCCGGACACAGTTAAGTAAATATCCTCGAGTGGCTGCAGACACGGAACACTTCCTGCATGAGGCCCCGGACACAGTTAAGTAAATATCCTCGAGTGGCTGCAGACACGGAACACTTCCTGCATGAGGCCCCGGACACAGTTAAGTAAATATCCTCGAGTGGCTGCAGACACGGAACACTTCCTGCATGAGGCCCCGGACACAGTTAAGTAAATATCCTCGAGTGGCTGCAGACACGGAACACTTCCTGCATGAGGCCCCGGACACAGTTAAGTAAATATCCTCGAGTGGCTGCAGACACGGAACACTTCCTGCATGAGGCCCCGGACACAGTTAAGTAAATATCCTCGAGTGGCTGCAGACACGGAACACTTCCTGCATGAGGCCCCGGACACAGTTAAGGGCCACAGGCTGATCAGAAGAAAAGAATGGATGGCTCAGGCAGAGGACATAATCAGAAAAGTGTGCATGATTGAGATCATTGGGAGAAGGGGGATGTCAGTGGAAAGTCTGACATGTGCTAGGTCATAATACGAGGGTAAGTTAATAAGTAAGTCACAAATGGCTGTAGAAAAGTAACTAAATATGATAACAACTTGAAACCAGTTTATTTTTACACATACATTGTCCCTTTATTTCTCAACATAATGTCCACCAACATTGATGCACTTATCCTATCGTTTTATCAGTCCTGCCAAACCGGCTGCATAGAATTGAGTGCCTTGTTTTCATTTACCTGTCATCCCACAGAACTGTGTAACTTACTTATTGACTCGCCCTCGTACTTTTTTCTACCCAACTATGCACCGCTTTACGGGAAATCGCTAGGGGCTAAGTCCACTGACATCCTACCTTGGCGGGAGACATTTCGCGAATAACGCCAAAGTTGAATGAGAAGTGAAAACGTGGTGTAGAAAACAGAGCACGCAATTATCTCTCTCTCTCTCTCTCTCTCTCTCTCTCTCTCTCTCTCTCTCTCTCTCTTTCTCTCTCTCTCTCTCTCTCTCTCTTTCTCTCTCTCTCTCTCTCTCTCTCTCTCTCTCTCTCTTTCTCTCTCTCTCTCTCTCTCTCTTCTCTCTCTCCCTCCTCCCCCTTTCCCATCTTTTGTTTACTTTAAAAATCCCACAGCTGTGGTAAAGTTTTTAGGCAAGTAAACCTACCCTTACGGCTAAGTAAACCTACCCACGGGATGGTTCAGCGACTTACTTTCAGATGTCGTCTCTCTTACAACACAAATTCTAACCGCCGAAAGGTCTCCAAGACACCCAGTGGAAAGTTGGTAAATTTGTATTTGAAAAGTCTACGAGACAGCCGGTGGGAATTTGGTATATTTGTACCAGAAAAGTCTCCAAGACAGCCGGTGGAAAGTTCGTATATTTGTACCAGAAAAGGCTTGCAAAGATACCAGTATGTGGTGACCACAAGACCAAGCTCAGAGGGGTGAAATTTGTGCGTCCCCACAAGCTCAGTGCTTTGAGAAAGCGACAAAAGGAGGATATCTAAGCCACATGGCTGTCGGAGAAAGAACCATTCGCGCTTTCCTCACCGAGGAGCAGAAGTTTGTAGCAAGATTTTAAAATGTATTAATGTTAAAAAGAAAAAGAAACCACACGTCGGAGTCGGACACAATTACATTCGATGTGCATAACTAGGAGTGACGCACGCCCATCGAAAGAGGAAAGCAGAAGTAATTACTAATACCCCAGTTGGGTTATGAGATAATGAATCGTACAGGAGAAAAGCTTGAAGACTTGTTGGTTAACAATAATCCACTTTGATCAACCAAACAGAAGACAGTGTGACATACTGCTTCACAGGATGGGAAACAATATAATTGTAATTTGTGATTTCTGATGAGGAATCGGCGTTTTTAAAACCGAGACAAGACAACAAGAGCTCGTTCTTTCACAGCAGAAGGGACAGGATCCAGACAAACCTGCTGTCTTGCAGGTAGACGCCAGACAGTCAACGGCCAATGATGGCAAACCTGATAGAAACGCCTTTGAAAATGAATGCACCGGACCACAGACAGGAAGACAGAATGTAAGCGTAATTCGCTTTATGCTGAAGAATAAAACTATAAAGAAAACATTACATTTATAGACCTAAACAGAGGAGGAATAAAGAAATTACCTTTAATGGGAAAATAGATGGGTCAAAAATAAAATAATAACATTATAGACAACTACACCTTAATTAGAATATTAGAGAACAGAAAATATTATAAGGCCATGATGATCAAAGTTTAAGACCAGGCACCAAATCTAACTCAGCATATAACAGGTCAATCCGCAGTACGTCGGTAGGACGTCTTTGACTCTTTGCTGTTAGCGAGAATACCACACAGAGAGGTAGTCATTTAATCTAACTACGTAATAAGTTGCTAGAGGCTGTGGACGTAGTTCACAACCATGTGGATGTGGAAAGCAAGGGGAAACTACGACAATAATTAGTTAGTTAGTCGCGGTTCCAACTGGGACACAAAATGATCCTTACTGCCCCATGTGAAAAGTCGAACAGACAGGAGTCTCAACAAACCAACAGCCCGCACAGGTATATTATGCTTAATGTCGCTGCCAGAATGCCAACACAAAAGTCCGCTACGAAAAATACAGTTCATCGTCCATGGAAGCCGCAGTCACTAGAAAACCAGCAGCCACCCATTGCTACATAAGGCAACCCAGTTAATTCAGCGATCTGCTCACCGCCATTTTTCTGAACATACAGTTCACGCTACAAACAATCGCGACAGATGTAAAAGCACTCCACACGAAATTCACAGCTCACAGTGTCGTTCCACGCACTAAACTCAGTAGCAGGGCGAGGGAACCATGTACTACGACAACTAGGACATTATGCATCCCAAGACACTCAACATAGAAGGCACCGAATACTTAATTTAAGAATCAATATCAATACACTCGGGCCATTTCCTCATATGCTCTCTCTCTCTCTCTCTCTCTCTCTCTCTCTCTCTCTCTCTCTCTCTCTCTCTCTCTCTCTCTCTCTCTTTAAAAGCCACCCAAGCGGTTTCATGCTGATTATTTCAGCAGCAATTTGATGAAATGTCCCCGTGGCTTTTCCTCTGCGCTTAAAATATCGTCCAGACTATCTACTCAAGCTAGTCTGAACGTTTTTACAGATATGTATACTCTCTCTGTTCATCCACACTCTCCACCCGATCCCAGAGTCCTTGCCACATTACCTTTATCATAAAGTAGCTCTCCGCTCAGAGGGGGTATCAGCAGCTAATCTTACAGACAAGACTAGTGAATAAATCAACGCAAATGTGAAGTTGAATTGACAACTTTGCAAGAATACAAATACAAGTAACAAAATTAACGTTGCGACTGGAGCCTGCGTCAGCACATGAAAAAACAAAACACACACACACACACACACACACCGATACAACTACAAGGAAGTTTACAACTCCAAAAGGGAACAGTGAATAGAAATATGTTGAGATATCTGCTGCATTGGAGGAATGAGCACACATGGGCATGCCCAGTAGTGCTGTGCTGTCGTTTGATATCTTATATATAAAAAAGGAGCGTATCTCTGTATGTATTTATGTATCTCTGTATGTCCTTTATTTGTTCGCGAACGGCCCATCCGATTGAGATGAAATTTTCTACACGCCTTCCTTTCAGTCCAGAGCAGCCAACTGTGATATTTTGTTAGTGTGAAATCGCCTGCTTACTCAGTATTATTTCATTTTTCATTTTTCATCATAATGTCATATATTTCAGGGGATCTAACTCGTAAAAGTTATTTCAAGGGGCATAACTTTTCTGTATAACTTATAGTCATATTGTGGCATCGTTTTCAAAGATTTATAAACTCTTTGTCCATAGTTATGTACCGGCATATGAGTTATAATAAATAATGATACAATCTGTAAGGCATTTTCAAAGTTTTCATAAAAATGATGCACAATGCATAACATTGTAACTCATCTTTTTTTGCTTAAGAAGTTACTGTAGTCATGCAGGTGATTAGAAAGAGTTTTCATTAAAAATAATGGATGGTGTGTGGTAGAACGTTCTTTTAAGTTACATTTTTTTTGTTGTATGAATTTAATGAAGCCGGACAGGGTCAGGCAGACAGATAGACAGACAGACAGACAGATAGACAGTCGGGAACAGGAACTTATACGACTACTTATATAAATTAAATGAGATGCTTCACACCAGGAGCTGGGCGATGTCGGGCCGGGTCAGACAGACAGACAGACAGACAGTCGGGAACGGGAACTTATATGACTACTTATATGAATTAAATGAGATGCTCCACACCAGGAGCTGGGCAATGCCGGGCCGGGTCAGACAGACAGACAGACAGACAGACAGACAGACAGACAGACAGACAGACAGACAGACAGACAGACAGACAGACAGACAGACAGTCGGTAACGGGAACGAGAACTTATATGACTACTTATATGAATTAAATGAGATGCTCCCCACCAGGGTCTGGGCGAAGCCGGGCAGGGTCAGCTAGTAATATATAAAAATATCTTCATATAGTCCATGCCGTGCAACGTTGGCGAGTTGGCGATCATGCCTGTCCACAGGCCTCTGTCTCGAGTGTTGTAAATAATTTCTGTTACCGTTGTTCCTCCATGCTATTATGTTAAATTGTCTAGCATCTTCTTTCTTGATGTCATCCTGCCTCTCCTCCCCTCCAACTTTACTGATGTGATGAGTTCTCAGTTACACCAGTGTCCCCATTCTCACGACATGCGCAAAGAATGTGCACTGCCCCTTCTGATGCGAGTAACCAGTTTTCTTTGTGAGTTGACTTCGGTACTTCTTTTACAATATCTTCACTGCTCTTTCTATTCGTCCAATGTTCTCTCGTCATTCTTCTATAAAACCGCAACATAACATAATGCTACTGACTTGTCGTCCTAAACATGGGAACGTTAATTACATACCATACAACAAGTACCCCAGAAATCAGAGTTCGTTCGCCAGATGGCGGAGGATAATTCAGGAAAATTCTCGCCCGGGTGATGTGATTATCTACACGGATGGGTCGGTGTTGAGAGGTAGGAGAAGTGCTTGGGGGTTCTTGGCAAAAACTAATGGTCGGCGTTTGGTGCAGGAGAGCCTGGCGTATGATGACACTACATCTAGCTTAAGAATGGAGGTGGAGGCGGTCAGTGCAGCTTTCCGCTGGATAGAAAACACGATACATACACATATTGTGATTGTAACTGACTCAGAAAGCATGCTGAGAAGGGTGAGAACAGGCAAGCTTCGTGCAGAGTGGCTTGCTTCGCTTCGGAGGTCACGGGTAGCAAGCATCACCTGGATCTTTTCTCCTGGGCATGCCGGTGTGCGGGGGAATGAACAGGCGGACAGATTGGCTGGCTCGGCAGAACTTGGTGGAGTATTGATGCATGACAAGGCAGATGTGGTTGCGGCCTGGTGGGAGCACGTGTACACCTCGGAGGAGCAAATGGATCACCATAGTCTGGTTAGAATGAGGCAGCGAGGAGTGACGAGCGGATCTGGCCGACGTTCGACGCTCAGAGGAAAGGCGAGACGGACATATAATCAGATTGCTACTGGAACTATTAGTGTTGGAAGTCTTCGCTGGTTGCTGAGGATGGGGACGGAGCGCTTATGGGAATGTCCCGAATGCTGTGATGTCGGTTCCTAGATCAATCAATCAATCAATGGCGGAGGATACTGGTAATAGGAAAAGCTAGCCCACATTCAAAAATCAGTCATGTGCGCTCCCTAGTAGTAGCAACTACAGCTAGTAGTAGCACGTGTGTAGATTACACTAAAGTTCAAAGCGAGCGGATGAACATAACATAACATATAAGGCAGTCGAGTTGCATATTAAAAGAGCGAAATGATCTACGTACGACAGCTCATGAATATGTAAACATAAGCATTTGCGAAATCTACTTCCTCATATTATGGGAAATTTATTCGCTCACGGAACCCATTGGTCGATAGCTGTCTTCTCCTTCGTCCCAACTTCGTCTTCATTTCAACTCGATCACACAAATATGTAACACATTTTCTTTTTATAGCAATGCGTGATTTATAAGACAGCGTATATGGTGTGAAACAGGCGGTTTTCTAAAGTGATAAGCATGCCAAACGGCAAGAACAAATTGAAGTTGACAATATCTGTGTCGGAGCCTCAGTCGGACGGCAGCGAGTAAGTTCTTGGTCTGCTACGATGTGCATGCATGCATGAACGAATTGATTGATTTGTGACTCGGCAGGGTTTATAGCTTCCACTGATGCGGAAAATCATAACAAGACTTCTTGTTTTTAAAGGAAAAATTGGTTGTTGTTGACGAATGACATACATTTTCAAACGTTGAGTACAATTCACAGCACGTATTTTTTAATATTTTAGCTAGCAGACCACTAAGAAAAAAATGCAAATTATTGTTGTCCTTTTTCTTAGCGAACGACCCACACTCATATTATTAGTTAGTAAATATTACATAGTCATATGTATATTGATATTTGTACACACACCCTAAATAAAGACACCGGCTTTGTTAAACCGGCACTTAGTTGTTTGTTGAGACGTTTTTGTGAACAATTTAGGACTTTGTATTTGGGGTTGGCTGCTGAGTGTGATCAGTAGTAGAACACTACCTCTAATAATCCATCAACCCCTGAGTGACTTTATTATTTGAATTACACTACTACAACTACACATGTGAAAATTAAAATCTGTCTTCAGCCAATGCTCGCTTAAAATTTACCAATTGAAGTACAAACACTAATTTGATAACATACAGGATTACAGGTAACATCCGATATTTTACTTCCCAGTTAGGGGCTAGTAAAATGATTGACTATTTCTTTGGTTGATACCACAAGGTTAACCTGCAGGAGCTGAAACATAAACACATTCACAAGTATTGATTGGCGCCGATAGAAGTAGAAGCAATTAGAGAACAAATTGTGAATTTGTTTATGTGCTGTCTTATTGTCCACTGGGCTTCTGCAACAATTGATATTTCTGTAAGAGCTGACTTGTTAAAGAGTTAAGGTCACTTGTGTCAATGATTTCATTTATGTTTATGAGTTTATCTCATATTACTCACATGATTTTTGTCAATAGCTAGTATTCTTTGTTCATTTTGTGGTGTAATGTGCATTCAATAAGCTAGTATGTCTTTATCATAAGATATTAAATGATACAAGATGTTGGAGATGGCAAAGTGTGAATAAACATGATTGACCAAGCCAGTTGGCAAGGCATTAATGATCATTTTTTAGCCTTTTATTTCCTCTTGGGGCAGCAACAATCAACTCCTGCCAAGTCTTCCTATCTTTTGCTACCTTCTGCAGCTCCTATCATGTCCTCTCTATATTTGTCTGGTTTGAATCCAAGTGTTTTTATGTGTCCTTGAGTTGCAGTGAATGGACTTTCTAGTTACACTATTCTTGGGTTTTCTTAAAGTGTGTCCTATCCATGTCAGCGTCTTTTTCTTGCTTCTTGATTTGCTGCAATCCGTTTAGAGCTTTCCTTAAGCTCTGCATGAGTAATTTTGTCATACTATTTTAGTACTTCTATTCCATGCAGGCACCAGCTGATGAATGTTTGTAGTGTATTAGTAATTAGTTAAGTTGTTTTCTTTGTCTCTTATCCATAAACCAGTAATGATTTAATGTTAGAGGTAAATATTCTCTATTTGGTATTCGTTTTGACTTCGACATATTTTCTAGTAATGAAAGCTCCCATTGTCTTTTGTATTCTTATTTTATCTCTATCTGTTCTTCCATCTGTGTCTACATTGTTACTTAAATAGATGTTCACTATGCCTCTTGGTGTTCTTTCTTTCTTTCTTTCTTTCTTTCTTTCTTTCTTTCTTTCTTTCTTTCTTTCTTTCTTTCTTGCTTTCCATCCGTCCTTCCTTCCTTTCTTTCTTTCTTTCTTTCTTTCTTTCTTTCTTATTTTGAAAAGTGCCAAACATTCTTTTATTTTCATTGAAGATGGTATTGAATGTCAGAATTGTTCTCTCTTATATTCACAGTCGTCAGAATGGAGCTCAAGCAAATCTGGAGGCGTTGCAGCAGAAGTTACAGGAGCTAGATATTGATGATCAACAGAGAGAGAGACTTGAAGAATTTCTAACACAGAAGCAGAAGATTGGAGAATTATTGGAGGAGGATTTTGAAAAACTAGGAGAGCTAGGGGCTGGAAATGGAGGTGTTGTTACCAAAGTGTTACACCATCCTTCAGGGCTTATTATGGCACGCAAGGTAAATTTCAGAATATAGCATTCCAACAGTCAGCTTTATGTAATTATTGTAATGTAATGTTTTGCATATCCTTTACAGGACATCACTGTCAACATCAGCATCTTTCAGCTGTATGTTGATTTCTTGGCAAGATTACGCTCAGTAGTTTGCCATTGCTTTCTGAGCGGCCGGCTCAGTTATCCCGCAAGTCACCAGCGGGGATCGAACCGCTCCCAGCTCTCGCCCTGCTACGAGACTCTGCGTGATAAACGGGATTATGGAGAAAGTGTTGTAACTCCTCGATCAGAGAGACCAGCATGTAATTATTAGCTGTCATTTATTTGTAGAGACTGGTTTTTTATACATTTTCTGTTTGCTCGCTTTGCTCGCATGATTTTTACATTTGTTACTACTTCTAGTGCACTGGCCTGATTTTATGTGTGTATATTAGCTTTCCCTATTATCAGTCTCCCTCGCCATCAGGGGAACCCACACCAACTTATGAGGTACTTGTAATTTACGTTCCCAAGTCAAAGAGTTTATCACAACACAGCTCGCCGTAAAAAAATCGTTTAGGGAGCCTGTGATCTGGCATGTGAGTCAAGTGACCAGCCCAGCGAATCTGATTTTTCATTAGTAGAGTGTGGATACTGGGCATGAACGCTCTTTCTAGGACTTCAGTGTCTGGGATCTTGTCTTGCCATGTAATCTTCAATAGCTTCCTAAGGCAGACTGTGTGGAAGTGGTTTAATTTCCTAACGTGTCGCTGATAAACAGTCCAGGTTTCACAAGCATATAGCAGTGTGGATAATACAACTGCTTAAATGAAACACCAGGAATATGTGAGGGAATTTTCTCAATCTAGGCTTAATCCCAGCCAGTCTGTGTGCTGTCCTCATTTATATGTAAAGTAAAAGGCCCTTTTACACACCTGGCACGCACTGGACCCTTAATGCATTGGGCATATTTTGTTTGTTTGTTTGCTTTGTTGCGCTCGCTTGCTTTCAACTCAAGCATAGTCCATACAACTACTTTTAGTAGTGTTGGACTGAATTTTGCGTGTGAATTAGCTTTCCCTGTTAACAGTGTCCCTCGCCATCAGGCGAACCCACTCCGACTAGAGAGGTACTTGTAATTTACGTCCCTAAGTCAAGGATGATAGGTCAACATTTTAGTCCAACTGCCTGGTGTAGGGGTTGAACCCCTTACCTCGGTATCACCACACCGGATGGTTAAGAACACATGTTCTGATCCATGTGGCCATGCTGACCTCATTGGGCATATGTTACTAGAGTCAAATTTTTATAGACCAATCAGCATTCGGTGGGTGATATTGTCAACATCATGCTGGCTGCCTTTATTTCCCCAGGCATTAACTGGTACTCATTTAAGGCTGGATCGACCTGGGAGCCCAGATCAGTTTGGTAAAGTTCAAATCTATCCTAATGTGGATTGTCCCCATGACCACCAGGCCGGCAAGAGCTACCCCAGCTTCCAGTTATGATCTGGTTAGATCTTAATATGCCTCTTCATTGATGTGAAGTTCCAGTACCAACCATGCACACCTCATGTGTTTCTGAGCTTGGAGAAGGCAAACAGAGCTTTGCAACGGTCTCTCTTGATGTGATATATTAGTAACAGGTTGGGGAAAACCTGATTCTTAAAGGTGCAAGCCCATTTCATATCTCCAGTGCCTGGAACTCATGTGCATCAGACTTAAAGAGTTAGAGCTTAATTTTCCAGAGGGTTCATCAACCAACCACTGTATTGGCACAAGGCCATCTTGATCATTTGTTACATTGTGCTTCAAAACAAAGGCATAATAACCTCTGCATAGCACAAAGTCTGAGCTGAACTGTAGAGACCATGTGTTGCCCATACAGCATGATCCCTCTTGGCCTGCCTAGTTTACTCCAGAAGAAAGGTAACACCAATATATCTGGAACAAGACAAGTTGCAGAGCTGCCAGATCAGCAGAGCAATGGTCTATCTGTCCTAGACGAGTTGCAGACCAAGACTTAGGGCTTGGTCTGTTCTGCCATGACATTTAGTCTTTAGGTTGCATTTTCCTCTCACTAGAATGAGACTTGTACCTATCGAATTGCGCTCCTTCACCCGAAGCTGATGGCACAATGTGGAGTGTCAGGTTTACCGAGCGCTGCCAAACAATCGGCACAAACAGAAAGCATGTAGTACTGTCTACTGTCATACGGTAGCTCAGACATATCTGAGACTTAACTAATTTAATACATCTAAAAGCAGTAATATTCACTTGGATGCCTTTCAAATCACACAAATGTTTTTTACCAATCCACACATTTCCCAACCAACCAACAAGTAATAATAATGTAATGATTTCTTTCAGCTTATTCACCTTGAGATCAAACCAATGGTTCGAAACCAGATCATTCGGGAGCTGAAGGTACTACATGAATGTAACTCGCCATATATAGTTGGATATTACGGTGCTTTTTATAGTGATGGAGAAATCAGTATCTGTATGGAGTATATGGTAAGTAGCATACATCTGTTTGTCATGTCTATTTCGTGTTTTGTTTGGTGTTTGTGAATATTAGAATTGCGCAAGTGTATAGGATAGATTCTTTGGTATTCAGTCAGTCACAGTTAACACATTCAACTACATTTCAGCAAAATTTGTATCTTCATCTTTGAAACATTGCAAACCTATAGTTCGTTCATATTGTTGGAATTTTCCAGAATTTCTCATATACATGGAATAGTCGCAAAAATTTCACAGCCAGTATTAGAATTTAACATTTGTTTGGGCAACTGCTGTAGTTACCTAATGTTTAGTGCACTGGTCTGCCAAGACAGTGGCCGCGGTTCAATCTTTGGCAGTGTCAGGATTCTATTCGTTCTGACCAGTTCAGCTGTAGGTTTGACCCAATCTCATAAAATGGGTACCAGCAAATCTTCAGAATATTCTGGGAATTGTTTGGAAAGAAAAGATGGTGAGGAAAGGAATTGGCTACCCTACCTCTTTATGCCGTTTCCTAGTAGGTCAGCATGGCCAAATGGATAAGAACGTAACATCCGGTGTGCTGATACTGAGGTAAGGGGTTCAACCCCTACACTGGACAGTTGGACTAAAATGTTGACCTATCATTCTTGACTTGGGGACGTAAATTACAACTCTGAAGTCGCCTGATGACGAGGGACACTGTGAATAGGGAAAGCTAATCCACACGCACAATTCAGTCCAGCACTACTGGAAGTAGTGTGTATGGACTACGCTTGAGTTCAAAGCGAGCAGGCAAAAACAATTTTTTTATCCTCTTTATAATCCGGTGCCATTCTTCTGAATGGTCCTCAGTAGCTGTTTCAGGGACAGAGGGAGGGAGTAAATAACTGTTGGACGCAGCTGTAGTAGCTTTTTTTCTATTGCTTAAAAGTGTAGGAGCTGAGTAGGAGTTTCATAAAGATGGAAGTGATATGTGAACAGTAATGCATGTTGAGAATTATTATAGTATGAATGGCTCAATTGTACCCAATTCAAAACTGGAATATTCATCATGCCCCAGGCCCTTTGTAGAACACTGCTCTTAACATGGCCTACCAAAAATGTCTCTCGATCCCTTTCCAGTTCTTCAGCCCCATGTACCCTCGTGACCAAGGTGTTTACATTGTCTGGTGTCCATCTTTGTGCTGGTTGACCTCTGTGTTTGCTTCAGGAAACCATGCCCTACATCACTATTCTTTCCAAGCCAGTAGTGTTTAATGAGGCCAGTTTCATTTTTGAGACATGATGTCGCTTATGAGCCACCTTTATTCGATACTCATATTTGGTAGAATTCCATTATTTTTCTTCTTCTTGGTCCATGATATTCTAAGTACTTTTCTGTAGTATTTCAGCAGAAATGCCTTTTTTCAGTTTACCACAACGTAACTGGATTTTAGTTAAAATAATTAGACTTTTAGAAATGTTCTGAAGATTGTTGGACTGCGACAAATAAATATGTGTACAGTGAATACATTGTGTGTGATTGTTGATACATTTAACTTACATATCTGCTGATTCAGTTGTTTTTTAAATTTTCTAGGATGGTGGGTCATTAGATCTAATTCTGAGAAAAGCTGGCAGGATACCAGAACCAATTCTAGGGATTATAAACATTGCTGTGAGTATGCTGTGTGTCATATAACAGTTCGTTTTTGTTTGCAATCGTGGTGTGATGGTATTTGTGGATATGTGGCAGATTAGGGACATTCATAACCTTTCCTTCAATTATGAGAAACATGCACACAAAGAATTGATTTCTTTCATAGCACTGGTATTTTGTTTGGTAGACTACATGTGGTGGACATTTGAACCGAGTTATCATTTAGTGGGATTTTTGTTCAGTGGACTTTTGAACCTGTAATTTAATATTGCTTGGATAGCAAATCCATTATGTGGAAAGTCCGAATCGAAAGATCACTGTGTGGATGTCATCTGCAGACTGCATACTTCTGGTTTCCGGAAGAACAGCCTATGGTGAATGGAAGGCCCAATATACGGAAGTGAGGCTAAGCAGCCATGTGCAGGACGTGACGATTCCTTGGGTGAGCCCAGTACCAGAGCGCTGTGCGTTGGCTCTGCAAGTATGGAAGCCTCCTTGGATGGCGGGGAATGCCCATGGTCTGCCCCTGCCTTCCCTTAAGGGCTGACCAGGATGTCTTTGGCTGTTCTATATGGGCCAGCTGGGATGGGGGATAACACCACAACAGTGAGAGCCAAACGTCCTAAGAAACCCCCGGGAAGGTTAACCCGGTCAACAAATGCCCGCAGAAGTCGGATGTGTCGGCCTAACGGCACAAGAACGCAGCTCTGCTGTGGACAGGCACAACGCAATCACGTCCGGAAAAAAACTCCGGATGAACGAAGAAGAAGAAGAAGAAGAACCTGTAATTTAGTAGGAATCATATTCTGTGGATATTAGAACTTGTCAGTAGAGTATACCTTCCATGGAAATTTACCCAGGATTAATGGGTGTACTGATGAGTACCAGAAAGGTTTCTAATCACTGCATTTCTATTGGCCACCAATTCCGAGATCCGCAGTCAGTATGTTTTAGTCCTGTGATGGCCATTTATTCATGGTATATGATGAGGATATATGGCAGGAGTATTGCATGGGGTTCCATTAAACCGGCAGATGCCAAGGTATGGTACCGACTCTCCACAAGGGCTTTAACTTTCCCCTTGTTCCTGAGGCTGAAGTCACCACCTACATATTATAAGAGCTGTAAACCACATTCCCAGGTTGCCTTAATAACAATTAAAACCTGATTTCTGCTGTCAGTGAATAAATTTGATTGCTCTGTTCATTAGTTCATGGAAAGTTACTTTCCACCTTAACCACTTTATTTCCGGTGAACTGATGACAGGGTAGCAGACGATTCCCTACACTAGTCAGTAAGACTTAAACACCGGGAAGGTTAACCCGGTCAACAAATGCCCGCAGAAGTCGGATGTGTTGGCCTAACGGCGCAAGAACGCAGTTCTGCTGTAAACAGGCACAACGCAATCACGTCCGAAAAAGAAAAAAGAAAACCTCCGGATGAACGCAGAAGAAGAAGAAGAAGGACTTAAACATTGACTTCTTATCCAGAATTCAATGGCAAACTACTGAATGTAAAATTGGCTGGATTCCTGAAGACTGATTAACTCTCTTTTCCACCCACACTGGTATATATTCGGCTACTCAATTTGCTAATTGTCTTTCTGCTCTACCTATGTAAGTTGCTTGGCACCCACACTGTAACTGATAAATGCAGTTAGATTTGGTGTACAGAGACAATGGTTCTTTCAGAGATTGAGTAGGTGGTTTTATATCTGATCATTGGTTCAGCAGAATGATTGGTTTAAGTTGAGTTGAGTCGAGACCCGATATCACTGCACTCGGGGCATTCCCATAAGCGCTCAGTCCTCATCTTCAACAGCCAGCGTAGAGTTCCAATAATAATGGTGTGCATTGCAATCTGATTATATGTCCTTCTTGCTTTACCTCTGAATGATGACTATCGACCAGATCCTCTGACCACCCCTTTGCTGCTGCATTCTCTCTAGACCATAATAGTCTATCTGTTCTTCTGCCTTAATCACATTCTCCCAGAGGGCCTTCACCACATCTGCCTGATCATACATCAAATCACCCCTTAATGATTCGTCACATGCCAATCTGCCTACCTGTTCATTTCCAACCACACCAGAATGTCCTAGAGAAAATATCCAGCGAATGCTCACAACCTGCGACCTCTGAATCGATGCATGCCATTCTGCATGAAGCATGCCATTCATCATCTTTGCTAGCATGATTTGTGAATCAGTTAAATCACCACATGCATATACAGTTTGTTCTCCATCCAGAGGAAAACTGCAGTAACCGCCTCCACCTGAATTATCAGACTTGAGGTTATGGTGTTATATAAGCTCTCCTTTACCAAACATTGGCCATTTTCTTTTACTATGAATTCCTAGGCATTTGTTTTTGTCCCTTAACACTTTGCTGACCAGCAATCCGGAGCATTACTGTCTCCCATTACCAACCAAGGGTTGCGGATTTTTAAAAAAATGACTGGTTTTTAAATTAAATTCATTAAAACTTTAAAAACGAACGTAGGGTGTTGAAATTTTCAGAGCACTATTATGAATGGTTGTTACGCATAAAAAATATGTTTTATGCAAATTTTTCACATGATCATGGCGGCCATATTGAATATGTATGGCTATTTTTAGAAAAAGTAGATGATGTTTTAAAACCATCATCTTTTAATAAATTTTAGTGAAGTTTTTGAAAGTAAAAGCTATAAAATGTTAGGGACTTGGTTGGCAATGAATAAAATAAGCTCAATATGAGCACTAATTTAACGGTTAACCAAATATGTTAACACTGAAAGGTAACCCCCAAAAAAGTGAAAAATAAAAATTGTTGATTGTTTTTTCTTTGGTGTGTTGTTTCTGTGGTGTTTTACAATTATTATGTGTAAATTCTTACCTCTAGTTGAAGTCTGAGCTGTCTCCTTCATTAATTGGGGTTGAATTTGTAGCTGTAGACCTCTGCAAGAGTCTTTGTCTGGAATGTTGATAATCCTCAACCATGTAGTATAACTTGAAACATGGTGTCAGGCATAGAGGTGTATTGCAATCTGGGCAGTACATGCAAGTCTGGCTTCTTTTACCTGCAGCCTTGCACACTTTACAGTCTGGTTTGTACCTTGGTTTTTCGTATTTGTCAACAAAATGGCGCTCAGTTAATCGTGATGTTGTGACTTGTGGTCTTGAAGGTGTTGCATTGCGCTGAAGAACAGCAGGTCAAATAAGAGCAAGACTGACATCCTGCCTAAACCTCTATAGAGTGATCTTATTTGTAGAGTTGGCAGTGTTGTAGCTTACATGCCCATGACCAGAGCAGTTTCAACTAAAAAGATATATATAACGGAAGGTACCATTTATAGGATCTATGTGGGTCTTACACTTAGTTGGCCGAAGTGGTCGACACCGCCCATACTTTTGTTGTATTTTTCTGCAAGCACTGGCTTGTTTATTATTCTGCCCTCATGAATTCCCCTTTTCCTGTCTTGTCCATAACTTCATTGGAGTGAACCGTAGATATAAAGTTAACTCTCTTTCCTGTGTACTGAGAGAGGTGATTTTCACCATACATGTTGACTTCACATATGATCAGATCTATGGCAGTGGAAACAAATCTTGAAAAAAATCAATGGGCATAAACCCAGTTGTGTCTGACGTGACAGCCTGTTGTTCTTTGTATGGAGGAAGATTGTCAAGCTCAATAAGTTTGTTTTGAAGAGCCTTTCTCAATTTCCAAACAGAATTTTCAGCTGTAGAAATGTTCTGATCTCTTGTGCCACGCCTACTTCTTTCTTCAGAAGTACCTTCATCACCTCCACGACCAACTTCTACATCGTTGTCGTTACTTTCATTCACACTATCATTCACTTCAGCATCTCTGCTTAGCCAGAAAACATCACTTTCAGCTCCAAATTCGCTGGCAGAGTCATAATCTTCCATATTTCGAGCCTGTTCTTCATCATCAGACATGATGAAAATGCTGGAGTTTCAATTCTGACAAAAATGAACACAATTTCACAAAAAAAAACTTGCTGAAACTCACTCACATCGATATCACGCATAGCACAGCCATTTTGAAATAAGGGAAACAACTGGATAACGCCTGATTCGGTGGCTATCGGTAAAGCCGTTTGTTTGAAATCCGCATGCCACTAATTCGGCGATCGTCGAAGTTGGTCACCAAGCATATAGCCGGAAATTCGCCAAGCGTCGAAGTTGGTCAGCAAAGTGTTAACACAGAGCTATCAGTATTGTTAATCACATTGCCAGGACAAGATTAGTCATTAATTAATTGCTACCATAGCGCCTGCTGGCCACTCCCTATACTCACGGCCCAATGTAATTATAACCCCACACAAGTGTGAATTTCTATTCAGCACTGTGACCCACTTCTTGCCTCTGCCATTCTTCTGAAGTGTGCATACTTCTCTGATGGTATCTTCTGCCAGAGCCATCCATGATTTTCTTCTTAGCAGCCTGTGGCCCTTGACTGCATCCACGGAATCATGTTGGAGGTGCTCCTTGTCCCAGCTACCTTGAGATATGACCTTGCCTGCAACATCTTGTGTCTGTTCGCAATGGTCGGCAACGTCATATACACACTATTGGGGTGTGCCTTGTTCATCCCAGAATCACTCTCATGGCTTCATTCTGTATGTGCTCTAGTTTCAGTAGCTAACTCTTTGAGACAGCGAGCATTCCCAGTCCATACTCAACCACTGAAATGATCAAGTGCTGAGAAAGTGTAAATAGCATTTTGTGCTCCATGTCCATTGCTGCCATACTCTTCAGTGCATTGAGCCCCTTATGACATTTTGTAACCACCACTTCAACGTGATCCCTAAAGGACAAGCTTCTGTCTAAAGTGATTCCCAGGTACTTCAATCTGCTTTCTCTATTCACAGTTCTACCATATATTGTGAGGCTTGGGTGTTCAGTTTTAACAATCCTATTATCCAGAGAGTACCACAAGACAGACATCTTTTGTGGGTTAATGATAGCATTCATCTCTGTATACTTCTTCTTCTTCTTCTGCTTTCACCCGAAGTTTTTCTTTGTCCGTTCATGATTGTGTTGTGCCTGTTTACAGCAGACCTGCGTTCTTGAGCCATTAGGCCGACATCTGACTTCTGCAGGCATTTGTTGACCGGGTTAACCTTCCCGGGGCATCTCCGTATACCAGTCCATCACTTTGTCCATTGTCACCTGCAGTTCCTGAGCTATTTGATTTCTGTCCCTACCTACTGCATGTGAGAACATCTGCAATTGCTAGTATCCTTCCAGCCCCTGGTGTTTCGAGGCTTGCAATCTTGCTCCTGTACACATTGCTGACCCCTGTGGTAGTCCGGGGGCCATGATACATGGCTCAGAGGTTCATGTACCCAAGTTGAGAACCACACTACGAGAATATAGAACAACTGCAATCCAGCTCACCAACCAAGGACAGACTTTCTACTTCATAGGAGCGTACATACAAATATCATATCTGACTCTGTTGTACGCGTCCTCGAGATCGAGTGCTACCACCATAATCTCCTATCTATTTTTGAACCCTTCATAAACATCATAGGCAAAAGTGGCTGCATTTGACCAAGTATCTTTCCCAGGCTGGTAACTTCCCAAACCTTTCGGGATGAGTTTTTTCTCTTTATAAATATTCCTGAAGCTTAGCAGCAATGATCTTTTCCAGCACCTTGCCAAAAGTATTCTGTAGGGTGATAATCTTAAACTAATTTAGCTTTGAATGATCTATGCCTGGTTTAGGAAGTGGTGTTAAATAGCTGTGACCCAATCCTAGGGTACTGATGACATCATGATTTTCAGGTTAAAGCAAGAGCCATCTCCATAAGTTCTCCATCACTCATATCCCTCTTGTGGGCATACCTAACCCCTTCATGCCCTGGTGCTGTGTCTTTTGCTTTTTTCAATACATTTTTGATATCTTCTGGCTGTATGATATCTTCACAATAGGTATCTTTATTGGTACCTGCAAGACTACTTCTGAACCCAACATGACAAGGGCATTTTCCCTATCGGTTTTCACAAGTATTGTCCCACTCTGTTTCATGCATTAAAGTCCCCACAAATGAGAAGCCTACTGCCTGTGATTTCCTCCTGCTCCGCCAGTCTCATAATTCCCTTTGACAAAATCAAATCTACCAAGGCATATACATTTATTAAGTTCCAGCTCAGACCCCTATTTCTATCTTTATACCCTGCACCTCTCTTGCATTGTTATTCTACTGACATAGATCTATAGGATATATTTTTAATGACTGGGGTTTTTGAAAATATTGCCGTTCCAAGTTTTGTATTCAACGTCTGTGGAGTTCATGCAACATAAAAGGTAAATACAAAACTTGGAACAGCAATATTTTTAAAAACCCCACAGTTATTAAAAATACACCCTGTAGAACCTCATGCTTTAATCCCTCCTTCACTAGCAGACCCTGCCCATATCTCCCCTGTCCAGTCAGATTAATGTGGCCAACATATCCATGACACTAGTAATCATCTCCATTCAATTCTTGCAGCATTATGGCATCAGAGTCATAAATAAATCAGCTTCTCCAGTACAGGCCCTCTCTGCCTGGCACTGCGACAATTCTTTTATATTTGAATCCTAGGCATTGTGTTTTTGTCTTTACTCTCCTGGCCCCCGCCCTTCTACTTCTACACCTTCTCTCTCCATTGTCTTGCCTTCTTCTCATCACTCTTTCTACACTGGCCGTTGAACATGATATTAAGCGCAGAGCATGTATTCTGTAGCTCTGGTGATGATTCTTAGAAAGGACGTTCAATACCATATTTGGTGTAGTGTATGTGAGGGTTCATACATGGTCACTCTAGTAGTGCCCTCATGCTGGGGAAGCGGCTCAGGACAATATGCCCATTATCCAAGCGCCACCCCTGCAACAGCTTGACTGCCTCTGTGATCGACTGTGCTCCCCACAGCCATACAGTTCCTCGGCACACATGATATACCTTGAACTTGGGACATAACCCTGATCGTGGTGCTGAAAGGGTACTCCACCTTTCTCAATGGTGTCCTACAGGCTAGCCATACTTCTTCGATAGGGGGACACCCCTACCCCGCTACCCAAGAGACGAATGACATACTGGCTCTTTTTTTGTTCTAAGTTTGGTTTACAACTGTTTTAATGTTTTAAGTTGATCGTGTATATGTTTCATTATGTTGTCCTCTCAAAGATATTATTAGCTGAAGAAACTCTTGATGTTTGGTGACCAATGATTCTGTGAGGGTAGATTTGGGTGGCTGGTATTGACGCTTGATGAAGTCGGCTGGATATCCATTAGATTGCAGAGTCTGGTTAAGGGTGTCCAGTTCTTCATTTAGTGTGCCATTCAAGCAAATCTTTCTAGCTCAATTAAACAAGGTTCTTACCAGGCCACATTTATATTGGATAGGTGCACAGCTATTGAAGTTTAGATATTGACCTGTCTATGTTCCTTTTCAATAGACTGCTCTTTAGATGGTGCCATTCACTCCATGGCACACTTAGAACAGCAAAATATATAATATTAAGGATGTGGTTCTATGCTCCCGGTATGTGAATGATATATTATTCATCATAGAGACCAGACAAGCAGAATTGTTCCACACCACCGTGAACTAAGCCCACAAGCATCTCCTTGTCTATTGACCATTAATATCTTCTTCTTCTTCTGCATTCATCCGGATTTTTTTCCCGGATGTGACTGCGTTGTGCCTGTTTACAGCAGAGCTGTGTTCTTGCGCCGTTAGGCCGACACATCCGACTTCTGCGGGCATTTGTTGACCGGGTTAACCTTCCCGGGGTGACCATTAATATTACAACTACTAATTGATTGCACAGTATCAGTGCCCCAAGAATGGGTGCACAGCTATTTTTTAAATTCCACTACTGAAGGTCCATTCAAGATTTAATGGTTATAGGATTATCACATTGCAAAATATATTTGGCAAGATATAGGAAACAATTGTTGCTGTTAAGGTGCAGTAGTTCTTGAAAAGGGATAATCTACTTCCAAGAGGGCTGGGGAGTTACTGGCCAAGAAAAGAAACAAGATAAAATGCAGCAACATTTCCGTTTGATGTTTATGAGGGGTTCCAGAATGGCGGAAGTACTGGATCTTGAGGCTGAATATAGCAGAGTCAGATATGATTTCTGAATGCACACTCTTATGGAGATGAGTGTTAGTCCTTGGGTGGTGAATTGGACTTGGAGGTGTGCATTATAACTCTGTGATTACAATTATCTGCAGTTTAACCTGTGCTATTAACTTATTCAGTGTCAAACAAAACGTGGGTTTGGCCCAAGCAGAAATTGATGGCAGAAAATGGGAAGTTGGGGTGTGTCATAATAATGGTCTAAAAATTGTTAAAATGGTAGCAAATATATTGTATTATATATCAAATTAAAGGGCATTGCACAAGGAACACGTTGGTTTTGCTATTGTTGCTATAGGGTAGAAATGTAATAATAATATTAGCAGACTAGAATATTGAAGACTAGGTTGACAATTACATAAAATTTCCACTTACCAATGCGCTACTGCTCAAACGCTGTTTTAATCCAATGAAACTTACTGAATTTTGATAACTACACCACTTTGCTAAACTAATATCACTAGAATGGCTCCATAACACCAGTAAAACACAATAAAAACATCATATTTTGAAGCGCATCATTGCCACATAAAATGAAAAATGTCAGAAAATAACGAGACAGGTTTTGACCGTTTTCTTCTGAGAAACACAATTGTACACTATTTTTTATTTAGTTATAATTATTATTCTTTTAAATTTAATTATTTAAATACTCCTTAAATACTTTGTGATAGGCAAAGCAAACTTTAGGGGCACAAGTGTGGCCCATTAGCTAATTCAATATGTGGCCCATTAGCTAATTCAACATGATGTTGATTGTTTAAAACTATTATGTAATGTAAATATGTGAGGCCGAAAATCAAGGCCGTTGCCATTGTTATATAAGGAAAGTAAACACAACTTTAAATAAGAAATTCTCCTCAAAATTCAGGCATTTTCGGTCTCTTGTGGCCTGTGTGTAAATGAAAAACCTTCCTGCGAAAAATTCATTTCGTGGCATTAAAATTAAGCTAGGTTCGCAAACAAAACAAACAAACGAACTGCCAAGATCTTGTCAATACAGTGACGAAGGGGCAAAAAAGTTGAGACTGTTTGTCAATTGAGTGACGGTTGGGATCGAATCAGTTAAATATCTACATAAGTAAGCAAGATAGCAAGCATTGAAGCACCAGGGATTGGAAGGATATTGATGGCATGGGACTAGAAAGCGGACATTGACGCAATACAATGGATACTATGCACCATGCATAGCAAATATTGATCACAGAAGAAGGAGGAGAAAGTTATTTGGTAATCCCATCTTTCTGAATGGCTATTGAAGTCTCCATGTCTCAGTACTGGTTTTCCTTCTGTATTAGTTTGTTACAATTAACTGTAGAAAGCAAGCAGAGACCAAACCCAGCCAAGAGCACCACAAAAAATACCTGCATGCAAAAGCCAAATTTCAAAGGGCCAAGCTGCAGGCTAGATGGAAAAACTGGCTGAAGCAAACAGAGTTACTGAACTTTGAAAGAGACAGTAGGAAGTTGTAGAAGCTAATAAAACAACTTACAGATGAGGGCACAGGGAGAAACTCAAAGATTGCACTACATAAAGACAGAAACATCCAAACAGGAATGCAAACAGCTGATCATTTTGCAGACTCATTTGCACAAGATGAAAACACCAAACTTAACCCAGAGAAACAAGAGATTTGAGAGAAATGGCAACATACAGGGCAGAATGAAATAGTACATGAGACACCTATTATACTCAGTGAACTGGAGCTAGCAATATCAAAACTGAAAATGAGAAAGTCACCTTGAGCCAACGGTACATCAAATGAAATGATCAAGCTGTGTTAATCCTTGGAGGATCAGACATCCTACCTCTCTCAAGAAATTGAGGATGCATTCCAAGATAAATTGGTGCTTGCGACATAAATAGATCTAAAGAAAGCTCTTAACAAAGTCAGGAAAGAAGGTCTGATGAAGAAACTGAGAAACTATAAAGTCAGTGGAAGAATGTACAAATGGGTGAAAGTATACTTGCACAACAGAATAGCCCGAGTACAGATAGATGGACTCAAGAACATAAAAAGTTCTACTGCGTCATGGTGTTCCCTAAGGTGGACTCCTAACCCCCTCACTTTTCCTATGCTACATCAATGATTTTATTGCTGAACAACCTCATGGAAGTTGTTTTTTTTTTTTGGGGGGGGGGGGGGGGGGGGGGGGGGCTCTTCTTGAATATCAAGAAAAGAGTAACAATGGTGATATCAAAGAAAAATTATAAACCAAAATGTGAAATAGAAATAGAAGGGTTCTAGGGGCTTATATAATGTCAGACGGGAGGTGCACAACAGAGATTAAGAGCAGAATAGGGCAAGCAAAAGCTATATTTCAGAAAATGAAGAGTATCTTATGCAATAAGTCACTGTCATTGAATGTAAGAAAGAGAGTGCTGAAGTGCTTTATATAATCTGTTTTGCTGCATGGCAGTGAATCTTGGAATGTAAATGAACAAATTAGGAAGAACTTGGAAGCAATAGAGATGTGGTTCCTAAGACTATTGTTGCAAATTCCTTCAACTGCCAGAGTAACTAACGACGATTGCCTGAAAGACGCTAATGAAACTAGAACATTATATACAACAAGAAAGAGACAAACAGCTTTCTTTGGTCATGTGATGAGAAGAGAGGCATTGGAGAACATCATGACTACTGGAAACATCAAGGGGAAGAGAAGGGCTGTGATGAGAAGAGAGGCATTGGAGAACATTGTGACAACTGGAAACATCGAGGAGAAGAGAGGGGCCGACCAAGAAAAATGATGCTGGATGGATTGAGATGGTGGTTTAGAGGAATATCAGCAGCAGAGTTGATCCAGAACACCAAAGACAGAGATATGTGGAAAGAAATGAACGCCTACGCCAGCTGGCATGGCACTTGATGATTATGATGACACATGAAATTAAAGTGGCAATCTACAATGATGATCTGGTCCTATGAACATGCATTAGTGGCACCAGATCGCTACAGAGAGCTGTAGATGCATTAATTGCATGGCAGATATATGGTGTGTCAGCATTAACACTAACAAGTGCAGCACCACTCTATTAACCCTCCTTTCCAAAATAAAAGGCAGACGTCTCCCAAAATAAAAGGCAGACGTCTCCCAAAATAAAAGGCAGACGTCATCCAGTTAAATGGAATACCCCTAAGAAATGATAAAGAACCAACATTCTTTGGAGTAACATTTGATGACATGAAGAAAGTATATCAACACAGCAGCAGCAAAAGCCAGAAGGAAAATAGTCATCCTGAGAAAACTAAGTGGAACCACATGGGGAGCAAGCGGGTAAAAATACTTAGCAAAGTTTATCAACAGAGCATGCAACCACACCTGGAATACTGGTCAACTGCATGGTGTTCAGCATTTTATAAAAACACTACAAGAGCTGGACAAGGTGCAAAATCAATCACTTAGTCACCACAGGAGAGATAAGATTGATTCATTGATTGATTTAGGAACCGACATCACAGCATTCAGGGCATTCCCATAAGCACTCCGTCCCCATCCTCAGCAGCCAGCGAAGAGTTCCAACACCAATAGTTCCAGTAGCAGTCTGATTATATGTCCGTCTCGCCTTTCCTCTGAGCGTCGAGCGTCGGCCAGATCCCCTCGTCACTCCTCGCTGCTTCATTCTTGCCAGACTATGGTGATCCATTTGTTCCTCCGAGGTGTACACATGCTCCCACAAGGCTGCAACCACGTCTGCCTTGTCATGCATCAGTACTCCACCAAGTTTTGCAGAGCCAGCCAATCTGTCCGCCTGTTCATTCCCCAGCACACCGGCATGCCCCGGAGAAAAGATCAGGTGATGCCTGCCACCTGTGACCTCCGAAGTGAAGCAAGCCACTTGGCACGAAGCCTGCTTGTCCTCACCCTTCTCAGTGTGCTTTCTGAGTCAGTTACAACTACGACGTGTGTATGTATCATGTTCTCCATCCAGGAGATCAACCCCAATAGTGGAGATGGAGAGGACTCAAGCACTGGGAGAGGACAGAGATATGAAAACGCTTACACAAGCAGCACAATTTCTCAGGGAATATTTGGAAACCTACAAACTCCATGGAAATAGGAACATAGACTATCATTACAAATCCAGACAAAAGTGAATGGAATATTTGACAAGGAAGGACAGAACAGTGTACAACACAGAACAGCCACTCTGTTTCCGTGATGAAAAATACTCACAGGACCTCTAGATCACTAGACTCTAGTCTATACTATTGGGACAGCACAAAATGCTGTTCAAATTGGAACAGTGGCAGTGTACATAGAATACCCAAATAATACTAGGGACACGGTCAGAGTACCAACACGAAAGTAGGGCCATAACTATGATGCAGAAAACCAGGCTATTAAGATAGCAACAGAGAAATTATTTAATACTAACCATGGTATTCTTGCTCCGTGGCGAAGGGGTTACGGACGCAGATTATAATCCCGCACACAGCGTTCAAAACACAATTGCGGGCGATTTAGCAGCAGATCGCCTTGCTTTGGTTTTTTACAAAATGGTATGGGTGCCGGTCATTCAGAAAGCAATGGCAAACTACTGAACACAAACTTGCCAAGAGATCACAAACAGTAGGAAAATAATGCTGGGGGTGACTGCGACATCCTGTAAAAGGATATGCAACTAACTAACAATGGTACACAGCTTGTGGTGCTATTGGCAAATGCAAAATCAGTACTTGAGGCACTCCACTCTGCGAAATTGCCAGTACTATGGACACTACTTTCTGAATTAGGCAGCCAGAGTAATGTCACCATACAGTGAATACCATCTCACTGTGGAGTACCTGGAAATAGAGAACTGATCGACTAGCTAAGGAAGGATAACCTGATATACCTGTTAAATACCACTGAAAGACAAGAATGATCAAATCAATCATAAAGCCACAAACACCAGCACAAGATTATTCCACTTTATGGACAAACCAGAATAAATAATTATTTTGCCCCTAAGAGCGGGACTTAATAGATTCTGCAATTACATTACACAAAATTCAAGATTGGCGAACCAGCCATGTGCACATGTGGATTGGCACCACAGACAGCAGATCACATACTCCAAAACTGCCCAAAATATAACATATCTAGGCAAACCTTCTGGCCTAGAGAAACAACAGTAGAAGGTAAACTCTATGGACCACTGAGTGAGCTAAACAAGACAGTGAATTTTATATGAGAGACAATATTGCAGATACAAACAATTTTAAGGGAACGGAAGAAGAAGAATAAACTATGAGAGTAATTTTTATCCTTAGATTGTGTTGATTGTGTGTTTTATTTACATTATCTACTTTGAGTCTCATAGTCTACTATTCCCTGGCACTCAACATCATTATCAACCAGCCACCCTGTCCATTAGTTTGTTAAAATAAACTATGAGACCACTTCTCCGTGCAGAAAGTGACATCTGGTCTGTTTTATCACATCAGATGTTTATAATCTACTTACTGACCACCAAAAAGTAGTATTTAATGTTTCCGAGAGTAAGTTTTCCCAAAATAGCATCTTACACATTTTGTCTTCTGTGTGTGGTTGACTTGGGTCACAGAATATACTTCTAGTCAGTCAGATGGCCATAGACCAGGGAAGATTAACCTGGTCAACAAATGCCAGCAAAAGTTGGATGTGTCGGCCTAAAAGCGCAAATAAAGCAGCTCTGCTGTAAACAGGCACAGCGCAAACATGTCTGAAAAAACACTCCAGATGAATGCAGAAGAAGAAGAAGAAGAAGAAGAAGAAGAAGAAGAAGAAGAAGAAATGGCCATTGTTTTGTTATATTGCTTCAGTTATTTTAGTCAAGATGCTGTTTATTTTCCCAGATTGGTCAGCTTATCTCAACTCATATACTTCAGCTCAGAATCTATCCAACCTGACAAATAATATCAGCTTATCTCAACTCATTTACTTCACCTGAGAATCTATCCAACCTGAAAAATAACATAAACTTATCTCAACTCATTTACTTTACCTGAGAATCTATCCAACCTGAAAAATAACATCAACTTATCTCAACTCATTTACTTCAGCTGATGATCTATCCAACCTAAAAATAACGTCAACTTATCTCAACTCATTTACTTCACATGAGAATCTATCCAACCTGAAAAATAGCATCAGCTTATCTCAACTCATTTACTTCACCTGAGAATCGATCCAACCAGAAAAATGTCTACTTATTTCAACTCATTTACTTCAGCTGAGAATCTATCCAACCTGAAAGAAATCAATTTAGTCTATGTCTTTGACTTTGGTTTGTCATGTCCATGTCTAATTTATAACTAGTACTAATCTTTAACTCTTTCAGATGTTTGGGGGTGAGATAACCACTTTGAAAAAAAAAAGCCACAAATGCTTTATATTTAAACAGGCTAAATATATACACCTTATTCAAAGCATACTTGAAAGTGGTCACTGGTCGTACAGATATTTATTCATTGACTCTCATCTGACTTGCGTTTGAATGCATTTAATGCATATTGTTTCTCTTGTTATCTAAGCTTAGCTTCATAAATGATGTATGAATGAAATAATGTTTGAGAGCAGAGAGATAAGAAGGACAGAATGTCAGACGGGCCTGTGTGCCCAATTCTTAACGCTTTGAAAATAAAATTTGTTCTTTCATGTATAGTAGTTTGGCTAGGACTAGCTTCTATTATTGTCAACTTTCATGCAGATACTAAAAAATGTGTTATGATGCAAGTAAGTGTCACTTCTACGAAAACTAAGGGAAAAAATGCTGCTCTGCATATTTTCCCCAGGGTTGCTATTCTATCTGGACATGTTGCTTTTCATGAACACCAATGTAGTCTTTATTATGTCAGGTCTTAGTCAGATATGACTGAGCTATTGTATGACAGTAGATGGTACTACCTGCTTCTGTTAGCGCCGAATGTTGGGGAGCGCTTACCAAACCTGACACCCCCACATTGTGCCAACGGCTTCAGGCAGAGGAGTGCTATTGAGAGGACACAAGCCTTACCCTAGTGCGAGGAAATGCAACCTAAAGACTTAATGTCATGGCAGGGCAGACCAGGCCCTAAGCCTTGGTCGGCAGCTGGTCTAGGATGGAAGCTCTGACAGGCAGACAGTTAGAGCATTGCTTTGTTGATCCGGCAGCTTCTGCAACTTGTCTTGTTCCAGATGTATTGGTGTTATCTTTCCTCTGGATTAAACTAGGCAGGCAGAGAGAGTGATCATGCTGCATGGGCAACACATGGTCTCTAAATTCAGCCCAGGTTTGGTGTTATGGAGAGGTATAACTCCATTGTACAAACTATCGTCTGTCAAGACGGCAAGGTGCCAGTCAATATAGTTTTTAACCAACCTGAATGTTGGAAACAAGCGCCATAGAGATTGAAAATGAAGTAGGTCAGTGTCAGCCTGTTAAGAGAGATGTGTGACAGGGATGTGTAATGTCTGCAGATCTTTTTTCCTTATTCAGTGAAAATATTTTCAGAAATTTAGAAGATATGATAAGAATCACCATTGGGTGGACATAACATCAATAATATTAGATATGCAGATAATACAGTATTGATTGCAGAATGTGGTGACAACTGGCAAGATTGAGGGCAAATAACGGGGGGAAGGCAGAGAGGTAAATATCTGGATGGCTTGGCCACATGACACGGCCGAGACACGAACACAAGAGCTAGTACTTGTAGTGCACTGGACTGATTTTTGCATGCGTTGTTTACCAGTGTGCTAGGTGAATTCATTCCGGCTTCTGAGGTACTTGTAATTTACGTCCCCAAGTCAAGGACGAGAAGTCAACATTTTAGTCCAGCTAACCAGTGTAGGGGCTAAACCCAACACCTTGGCGGCATCACACCGGACGTTTATGAGCGAGCGATCTTATCCATTCAGCCATACTGACCTCTGGTCGGCCCCCTGATTCCCTATCGTGGTCAGAGATGTACCTATATTTCTATCAGTTGCTGCTATCTTCTTGGACTGATATAATGTATTATTGTTTAATTTCATTGCTTACTCTGAAACGACAGCTGTCTTGTTAACTTTCAGGTTCTTAAAGGGCTGTCATACCTTAGGGAAAAGCATCAAATTATACACAGAGGTGAGTTTTGATCTCTTGTTCAGCTAGCGAAGATGGACAGTTTCATTTATGAAAATTCACAGACTGTTTCATTATAGATGCGCAGGATAGTTCTTACTTATTCATTCAGTCTCAGTGAAATTGCCACATTTTAGCTACATCTTGGAGACATGTCTATCCCCTTCTTCTGTCTGTCTGTAACTCTCTCTCTCTCTCTCTCTCTCTCTCTCTCTCTCTCTCTCTCTCTCTCTCTCTCTCTCTCTCTCTCTCTCTCTCTCTCTCTCTCTCTCTCTCTCTCTCTCTCTCTCCCTCTCTTTTCTTTCTCCTTCTCCCCTCTCTCCTTTATTCTCTATTATATACACACACACGTACGCACACATGCTCGCGCATGCGTGTACACGTCTCGCATTGGCTGCCTGGAGATTCATGAAATAAATTCCTCTTGAGAAGTTGCAAAAGATATCTGCCATATACTACATACTTGCTATAACTTGCAGCAATTACAAATAAAAACATATGGGACAACATGGTATCTGTAACCTTTTGAACTCTGTACCCCTTTAACCTTCAGATGCCATTTACAGGAGCTCTTAATAGAAAAAGCTCGCATTTCATGTTATCTTGCCACCTCAATTTATCATCTCAGACATGTGTGATCTTTTCTCGTGAATAATCAGGATAATAAAACATTTATATGATCTCTTCTGGTGAATAATGAGGAGAATAAAACATCAGTTGTCAACATTTTCTAACGCTGAAATACATCTTGTGAGGTCAACATGAGATTTACAGTTGCCAAGGCTAGTACTCGGAGTGTTTATGCTTGCCTCGCTCGTTGCCAAAATCACAGAGAACTTGAGCTCATTGTACATACTTTATTTTGCTACTGAGTGCAGACAGTGTATTAATAGTTACCCCGTCATATCATTAAAAGAAAGAAATTATGATTTGATATTGAAAGTGTTCTATTTATTAGTATCATTTTATTTATTTCTACATTCATTACATAAAAAAATTGTGAATGGTACTTGTGTAGGGTTCTTTACAACAGAGCTGCAATATTTGAGCCTTTTTGCCAAACTTCCTCCTGGAAATTTGTTGATGAGGCTAGCCTCCCCAAGCATTTTTGTAGAACATTCTACTCTCTTAAAGTGGTGTTGCTCTCTGTGTCTGTTCTAGTTCTAGCATATTGGATGCATCCCACCATCCAGTCCAGAACAGCAGCATTCATACTGGTTGATCCTCAAGGAAATACATTGACATTTCTCGCCATGCAATGCAGCTTCCATTAATTCACTGTCATCACATGCCTGCTGTGGTTCTTGGTTCACCCAGAGAATTGGCATGTCATGCTCATGGCCTCTTAGCCTCACTTTCTGTACTCTGCCTTCTACTCATTCTGAATATCAGCGGCTGTATCTTTCAAGATCAGTCAGATGCCAGTCACATTGATGTGGTTGAGGCAGTCTTTCCATCTAAGAAAGCTGCAAGAGCAACAGCTTTCTATTTGGTGACCAACATAGCATCCTTTGCCATAGATGTCTCTGGGCATTCAATGCCACATTTTTGGACCAATCATGTCTTTCATAAATTTTGAGAAATCTCCACATGCAGTAATGCAGTAAGGCTTTCTCTTGTTTCATCAATTCACCATTTAATAGGACACACAGCTGGAAACTGGAACTGATTTGTCATTTACTTAAACATCATTTACTCTTGATTTGGGAGTGAGATCATGGGTGCAGGAAACTTTATGGCTTTGTGGTGTCTGGTTACTGCATCTCTAGGGACCCACTTATGGTCTTATGCATGGTATACATCATAGATTTATGACAGAAGACTTTCATCTGTCAAAGACTGCCATTTACTGCCAGTATAGTACCTTGCGGTGTATGGCAGGGAGGTTTTGAGCCTGAGAATTTAAGGCCGTCTGGCTAGTGCAGGCACCGCGAACTGTGCAGGTTAGTGTTTTCTTTTCATCAGACTCCCTGAAACTAGCAAAGTGTGCCTGCATTGAGGTGCAGTATCCCTGTATATGTAACACCACAGTATTAACTTTCCCACGCGTATGATTAAAATTACTACCCTCTGCAGATAGGGCATTTCACTGAGAAATTGAACTTATCATTTTGTGTTATTATTCTTCCTTCAGATGTAAAACCATCAAATATCCTTGTAAATTCAAGAGGAGAAATAAAACTCTGTGATTTTGGAGTCAGTGGGCAGCTCATTGATTCAATGGCAAATTCTTTTGTTGGGACAAGATCATATATGGCTGTAAGTATCCAAGAGTGTTTTATAGTTGTCCGCGGACCACAAAGTTGGGTGACTTTCTGTGTTTAATTATTAACAAATGCAGACAGTTGTGCTAGCTTGGTTGTAGGAGCCAGGTTTTTGTCAAGTTTGGAAGCCAAAAGCTACATTTCTGTATTTTTGTTGTTGTTGAGGCAATAACTGCCAACAACCAATGTAATATGAACACTAAGGAATTAATGGGAGTGGGGAGACAAGCTGAGGTCATCAATTAGAAGTTAATGAAGTTATTAAATATATACTTGTGCTACAATTATTTACCCTGTACTATGACATCTAGGCCGTGTTATAGGAATGGATTTCATCATTAAGGTTAAAAGGTTGAGATCAAGTTGTTGACAAAAAAAAAAAAAAACAGATTAGAAGATGGAACAGTAAACAGCAGGATAAAAAAAGCCTGAAATAGGACCGTGCTTGCTACAGACTCTTGTAAATCTGAAGCAGAAATAATATCCTGGCCTTGATTAAACTTTAATTAGTGTATACTATTTTGTATAGATTGTAGTGAAAATTAATTTCCTCAACAAAGTTGTAATCATAGCTGGAAGGTGTAGGGTAGTTACAGACTAGTTAATACATTTATAAATTAACTTGTTCAATATGGGTTTCCAATGTCTCTCTGATTCTCTTGCTATTTGTGAACAGACAGATATATCTAACAAGAACCAATATTGAAGGACATTGTTATTTGACAAATACAAATGAGGAAATTTAAATATTTGATTCATGTAACAGACCTGAAAGTCTAGGTAAGATCATTATGAAGGGAAATGGAAAAGAGGAAGATCACAATGCAGATTGATTCAAGATGTGATAGATAATTTATACAGGACAGAAAAAGAGATAGAATGTCCAGATTATGATAGTGAGAAATGCCAAAAGTCTGTTATGCACAGGACGGGCCACTAAGTGACCAAGCTCAAGCGGCAACACAGTCCTTTACAGGATGAATAAAGAAAATAAAGAGGAGTTAATAATTTGAATAATTATAAAGTCACTTTGTTTTGTGTTTTATGGTCCTGATTATTTTAAAGAGCCTGCCGATTTGAAAACTAAGTATATATTATTTACTTCTAGTTTCATAATTCTCATCTTCTTCACACATCAGTCTTTCTATAGTTAAATAAATTACTGGCACTTTGCCGTCTAGACTGTCAATAGTTTGTTCACTGTGCTTAAATAAGAAAGGCACAATAACTACAACTCATAGCTGGGATCAGGGATGGAGTTATACCTCTCCAACACACAATGCCTGGGCTGGATTGTAGAGCCCCATGCAGCATGATCACTCTCTCGGCCTGCCCAGTTTATTCCAGAGGAAAGGTAACACCAATATATCTGGAACAAGAAACTGCAGAAGGCTTAGGGCCTGGTCTACCCTACCATGACATTTAGTCCATGGGTTGCATTTACCTCGCACTAGAATGAGGTTTGTGCCCTCCCAATTACACTCCACCCAAAGCTGTTGGCTCAATGTCGGTTATTACATTTTGTGAGCACCAACCAACATTCGGTGCTACCAGAAAGCCGGTAGTATCGTCTACTATTATTTGGTAGCTCAGTTATAACTGATTAAGACCTAACAGAACATTAAATAAATACATACATGTCTGTCTTTTCCTTCAGCCTGAGAGATTACAGGGCACGCACTATTCCGTACAGTCAGACATATGGAGTCTTGGACTATCTCTAGTAGAGATGTCCATTGGAAGATACCCAGTGCCTCCTCCTGAACCCAAGGATTTGGCCAGTATTTTTAGTGATAATGCCTATGAGGAACACATGGAAGCTGCCTTGACGGGAAAGCCACTCAAAGGTTAGTGTGTGTGCTTTGTGAATGTTTATAGAAGAATGAACAAACTAGAAAATAAAGACTAGCATCCAACCTTGAAATTGTTTTTAATGAGAAGAATTTACCAGAATCTCACTGAGAAATTAAAACAGAATATTTTATAGAAAAACAGTTTCCTTTCACTCACTCTCAAATAACCAACCATGTGTTTCATAACTTTGAAGACTGTCTGAGATTTTCTTCATTCTTCTTCTTTTATTCCCCGGTGGGAAGACTTGTTCATGGTTGATCTGATTTCACAACTCAAGTTTTCTATGGGATGGGAAAGCCAGCCCCACGCCAGCCCCTTTTAGTCAGTGCTTATGGCAGGCTTGTTACTTTACTGTATTACTATTTGTCAGGATCTTATAATTGGCTCGTTAGCTAACACGTGTGAGACAGTACAAGTATAACGTGATTCGACGTAAGACACAGCAACACAAGTTCTATGGATTTATTGCCACATTAAATACAGAACGATAATTACAACAATCTACAATATATAACTCACGACGCTCACAACCACAATACAGCTCATAGGTCTGACGCTCAAGATATCAGTCGTTCGGCTTTCAATCACGGAGATTCACACAAACGCCTTGCTCTCATCGCACATGTCCGTCCAGTCTCCGGTCCCAGCTCGGTCTGAGCTTAGCACGCCAACTGCCCACTGCCTCTAGTGGTGTCACGTGTCCTGCGTGCGTCTGTCGTCAGCCTGACCGCTGGTCGCGTGTCAGGTAACAATCTTGTCAGCCGACAATTCTTGTCCGCCGGGTGTCGCAACGATGTTGCTGCACAGCTATACCATGTTAGGCTCTGACATTCTCCCCGGGTACCTCAATGAAAGATGTCATCTTTCATTCATGACGTATGTATATACTGGGGTAGTGTTAACTTCATGTCAGAGACTACTCTTTCCCAGTGTTATGCATGAAAATACATATATGGCATGGAAATATATACAAAAAATGTAAGTTGCATTGAAATGACAAATGAAGTACAACTTTTAACACAACTCAGGTTTCATCCCCCTGATGGATGGTTACCTCCATTGCAATAATACCCAGTCAGATCAGTAGTACCAGCTTCACGCATCTACCTCGCAGCAATTTTTGAAAAAAACGTAATAATATGGTTGTTTTGCAACAGCCATCTAGCCAGACTGAAATACGACTTTATATGAGTCGTATTAAACACTCAAACTCTGACCTCATTTGGCCAGGAGCTCTTATGTTGGTTTGCAATGTTGGCAGCTCTCTGCCATGCTTGGTGGAAGCCTACCCGGTGTGTTAACCATTTGAGCAACAAAATGTCTATTTATACAATACACATTAATGAATATGTTTCAAATTATGGCCCTTGGTGTAATTCGTAAATGCAAGGGAAGTAATTTTGACAATCAAGAAATTCAATAAATTACAATAATTATTTAATTTCTTAGCGTCATTGCTTGACGTTTCTTCATATTAACGAGAAAAAGTCGGTAATATGAATACATTAATCAAGGTATGATTCTAAGATTACACTAATCAAAATAAATAAGTACCCAATTGGTGTATTATATTTTATACATTCAAAAGGATTTTACAATCGTCATAAGTTTTTGAATATTTGTATATCGTCTGCTAATTTTGCTATACTTTTTAAATTACACAGGAAGTACACACGAAACGCAAAATTTAGTTGCTGTTACACGGTTTGAACACAAATGCTCCCGTTTTATTTTGTAACGGATAGTTAAATGTTCTCAAAGTTCGTGTTTGATGTTCTAGTATCACAACTATCGGATTATGATGGAATGTTCTTATTTCCGCTGTGTTCACAACTTCTGGATAAAGATTGAATGTTCTTATTTCCGATGTTCAACTGTCGAACATTTTGGATTAAATTCGATGCAGAGGTGGTGTAGAAGTCACTGTTCAGTCCACATTTGCACACGTCGTTAAAATATCACGGTGAAGAAAGTCACTCACAGCTGTCACTGTTAACTGGTAAAGTTCGCTTCTGGTAAGTGGTTAAGCGTCTGTGACACTGTTCTTGGTGTATATTTACAATTAATAATGTTCTCTTTCTAACACACACTACACAATTATACTACACTCATTACATGGCTTGATTAAAATAAGTATATTATACATGTCGGTTTTTAACCGTATCACAATTACAATTATAGACCTTACACAGTAGGTGAATAGAAACAACATTCACTCATTGGTGGCTGTGTTGTTCTGAGTGTATTAGTACACTCTGCACTCAGACATTGCTTACTGGGTCGGTTGGACAACGGGACAAAAGATCGGCAATTGTATTGATTCTGCCTGAAATATGACGAACCTCGAAACTGTAATTTTGAAGCTTCAAGGACCAGCGAGCAATCATATTGTTGGATGGTACTCCGGCATTTATATACCGTAATGGACTGTTGTCAGTTTCGATGATAAAGTGACGTCCTAGAAGGTATCTGGATAGTTTCGTCACACTTTCTACTAAGGCAAGTGCCTCTAATTGCGGAATGGACCATGTCCGCTCTCGAGGCCTTAGTTTTCTTGATATAAAATAAATAGGATGCAGGATGTTGTTGTATTCCTGCAACAGGACTGCCCCAATCGCAACGGAGCTAGCATCTGTTCTCAATCTGAAAGGTAAACGAATGTTGGGCAATTTAAGGATGAGATTATTCGAATTCTTATCAGAAAAGTATGTCAAAACTTTATGAAATGCATTTCATAGGCATTCATCGTGTACAACTTTTTCAGGCTTATCCTTGGTTAGTAAGTTAGAAAAAACTTCGGTCAGTTCTGAAAAATCAGGAATGAATTGCCTGTAATAATTGATCAGTCCCAACAAACTCCGGACTTGTTTCTTATTAGTCGGGAGTGACAGTTTTAGAATTTTGGAGACAATTTTGTTGTCTGTCATGACAAAGCCATTGGATATTCTGTACCCCAAAAATGATATCTCTTGGTAAGCCATGCTCACCTTTGAAGGCTTCACTGTCAGTCCGTGCTGTCTGATACGTTCTAGTGTCTGTTCTAGTGTCTTTATATGTTCCGTCATTGTCTCTGTATGGACACAGATGTCGTCAATATAGCAAATGATATTAGGAATGTCAGATAGGAGGAGTCGTGTCATGCGTACGAATGTGGCTGGGGCATTGACTAGCCCAAATGGAAGTTTGCACCATTCGTACAGTCCCCAAGGTGTGGCAAAAGCTGTTAGATGTCTGCTGTCTTCATGTACAGCTATCTGCCAGTAACCTTTAGACATGTCAAGCGTCGTAAAGAACTTAGCGTCAGTCAGTTCTGTCAGAAGATCGTCAGTGTTTGCCATTGGTTCAAGATCTAAAACAGTTATTTTGTTCAGTTTTCTGTAGTCGATGCAAAGTCGTATTGTCTTGTCCTTTTTGCGTACAATGACCATGGGTGAAGAGAAGTCTGATAAGGATCGTCTGATGATGTTGTTTTTTTCTAAGTTGGTGATTTCTTGATGTAACTGTTCTTTGTAATGTAATGGTATTGTGTATGGTCTGCATCTTATTGGTGTGTTTGATGTGAGTGTGATGTGATGCTGTACTAATTCTGTTTGTCCTGGGTTGTCTGAAAAGATGGTGTTGTACTGTTGTATCAACTGTTTGCAACTGTTTGTCTCTGCTTGACTTAAGTTTGGATTGATCTTGATCTCCTTCAAGCAGTTTGTCGTGTCTAATGTAGGTGTTGGAATCTCGTCGTTAGAATCGTCATCTTCGTGATCTATTATCACGGTGCAAGCTGTCGTATCGTCTTGTTCGTTGTCTCTGTTGTGGTATGGTCTTAGCATATTTATGTGAAATATTTTGTGTTTGTCTTTTATTAGGATTTCGTAGTCTACAGGTGAGATTTGTCTTGTCACTTTAAAAGGTCCCTGCCAAGAATCAGTCAGTAGCTGTCTGTCACTAGGTAGTAGTAGTAGAACGTCCTGTCCAGGTGTCAATGTTATAGTCCTGTTACCTTTGTCTGCGTACTGTCTGTAAGTAGCACCAGATAGTTTGAGTGCATTTTTAGCAATTTCACATGATTTAATAATCCTTTCACGCAATGATGTTACATACACAAATGATGATATGGGTTTCAATATTGGAGTAGAATCAGTTAACATTTGGTGATAAATTGTTAATGGGCCTCGTGGTTTGGCACCATAGATTAGTTCAAAAGGAGAGAAACCGGTACTAGAATGTGGTATCTCGCGATAAGCAAAAAGGACAGCTGGTAAGTATACATCCCAGTTGTTGGGGTGATCTTGAGTTACTTTGGCAAGCATGTGCTTCAGGTCCCCATTAAGCTTTTCTATAATCCCGCTAGAGTGAGGATGATAGGGGCTATTGAAAACTTGCTTCACTCCTAACATTTTAGTGAAAGCTTGGGTGGATGCGGCAATAAACTGAGTGCCTCTATCAGACTGGATAGTATCTGGAAATCCAATTCGGGAGAAAATATGGAAGAACACTTCCATGATGTCGTTGGCAGTAATGTTCTTTAGCGGAATCGCTTCTGGCCAGCGACTACATTGATCAATAAAAGTTAGAATATATTTATTCCCTCTAGTAGTTGTATGACTAAGAGGGCCCACAATGTCAACTGATAATTTTTCAAAAGGTCGACTGGCTAAGTCAGTGACTTGTAACTTTGCCTGTGGGTGTTTACCTTTTTTTACTAGTTTCTGGCATGTATCACAACTTCTGCAATATGTTCTTATGTCATTGCAAAATTTTGGCCAATGAAACTGTGTCAAAAGTCTTGACCTGGTTTTAACATATGCCATATGACCTGCAAAAGGTATATCGTGAGCAAGATGTAAAGCTTGCTTGCGATAAGTAGTTGGCAAAACAGTTTGCTTTGTTGTAATGTCACCTCTGGTGTAGTACCTGGTGAGTATATCATTGTGTAAAGCAAAATGCCATTTCGCATTTTTGGTTACTCTTGCCTTTTTGCCGATCAGGTCAAAGTACTTTGACAGTGAAGGATCAGCTTTTTGAGCTGTTATGAATGTTTCCTTCATAGAGTCACTAGGTGGTAATTCTGGGCTAAGCATTTGTATAGCCTCAGTTTGGTTACTTTCATCTTGCACTCTAGCAGTAGCTCTTGTTACTGCGTTCACACACTCAATGACATCAGATGATGATGGAATGATATCGTCAATGATGTGATGAGAACTTAGTGCTGCATTAGCTAACATACATTCAATAGGTGATATGACATTTTCTGTGGTGACATTTGGTGGTGATGTGTTATCATCAATACATAGTGATGTTATGTCATGATTATGAGGTTTGTCATTCACCTCAGGTAAATTTCCTATGATTATATCGCACACTGGGTTTGTAAGTGCCGCGACCTTTACTTTCCCGGTGAGGAATGGTGTTTCAATGTATGCCCATGCTAATGGATATTTTTCAATATTGCCTGAAAATGTTCTACATGTGATGTGTCTGCCTGTATAGTCTGTAGGCGTTATGAATGTTGTTTTCAGGCCAATAAGTGTACTTCCGGTGTCGCGAAGTACTGTAGCAAACTTGCCATTAACATACCCGTGATGGATGTCTAATCTGCCTTTTGAGTCTATTACCAAGTTAGCTTCCTCATTGGCAATAGGGATGGCGTGCCCGCATGTTAAGATACCATCTTCATAGAAGGTGTTACAGACAGTGCATTTATTAGCACTAAATACATCACAAGCCTGTGCTGCATTCACAGGATGTTTCTCTGGATTTTCGTCTTCTGACGCTGAGCTATCGAACAAGGCGGCATTGGCTTTGTTGGTCATATGCCTGCCTCTACAATCCATGCGATGGTGCCCGAAAGCCTTGCAGAGAAAACATTTACGTAAACTTTTAAACGATTTACGCTCTCTGTCTTGTCTGTTTACCATATTTTGCAAGTATGTTTGGTACCCTGGGTTTTTATCGCACATCTCGTTCAAATGGTGAGAAAATTTACAATGAATGCAATGTCTAAATTTCTCAGAGGTAGGCCTGTTTGGTTTTTGCCTACTATAGTTTTTCTCATAGTTGGCTGCTGCTACCCAGTTACTGTCAGTAGCTTCAGTGGCAAAGCATTGTTTGTTGGCCGTGTAATAGGCCGACCCACGTCTTTCAATTTCTTCCACACTTGTGCATTCATTCTCCTGTAAGAACTTAGAAAACGATGATGGGATAGAAGAAATGATTTTATCTCGAATGATGAAATCTTCTAATCTATCATAACTTTTATTAATTTTGGCTGCTGAAGTCCATTTGCTGAAAACATCTCGGACTAAACAGAGGTAGTCAGAGAACGTTTGAGTTGATTTTGGACTCAATTTACTGAATTGTTCTCTGTAACCTGCCTCGTCTAACATGAAATGTGCCATTATCTTAGATTTAATATAATGGTACTCTTTCCTTAGGTCTTTGGGGATGGTTTCAATGACTTTAAGAGGTTCTCCAGATAGACTCCTCATATAAAGAATATTCCATTCAGAAAGTGGAACTTGGTAATGTTCCATTAAAGTCTCAAAATTTTGGGTAAAGGCTGCTATGCAGTCACCTGAGGTATAGTTACGTACGATACCTTGATACTTCTTATACTGGTTTTCTTTTTCCAGTCTTTCAGATTTCTTTGATTCTTTATTCATCGCAGTCTCAGTGTCAAGTTGTTTCATTTTCAACTGTAACTCTAGTTCTTCTTTCTTACTCTGAGCTGCTATCTCAGCTTGTTTTAGAGCTGTTTCTGCCTCTATTTGCTTGGCAGCTTTTTCAATCTCTGCCTGTTTCAAAGCTGTTTCAATCTCTGCCTGTTTTAAGGCTCTCTCCGCTGCTCTTTCTTCGCGTTCATTATTTTTCTCCTGTACCAGCAGGTATTCAGAGTATTTGTCCTCGCTCCATTTTGTTAATTCATCACCTGTTAGATGTAATTTAATACCCATATCGATGAAATCAAATAATGACGACATGATGGGGAAAATACGTCAATGAAAATCAACCACACAAAATATGTTATAAATGGTTAGTAATAAACAATTTACAATTTATTTTACTATACGATGCGTGCCTACTCTTGCATACGTAAAGTTAAAGTATAGAAAAATATACTCAAGTGCCCTGGATACGGTGAAGAATGGTTGGACACTCGGGCTAGAAAATGTAGGGTCGTTACTTCGGAACCACTAATGACCTCTACGGCAAGGTTATGGATGGTACGAAAAAACCTGCTTTGTTTTTGGAAGAAAATAAGTTAGCGTCTATTTATTGGTGTGTGCCTGCAAGTCACTAAGTGTTGACTAGGTTTGGATGGCGTCGAGTGTAATTGTATGTCGTAAATTTGTCGTCAACAGTGTTTCTTTCAACAGAAGTTACACTCTTTCCAAAACTCTTTGCGTTCCACAAACTCAATGCACAAAGACAATCTATCTGTATTTGCACACTCAATAACAATGATGACCCATCACTTACATCAAGATGACATTCAGTAAGGACATAGACATCAAGTTTACAAGATGGCGACAAGGTCAAAATGGCGACAAAATAACAATGTCGACAAGGTCAAACGGTGACAAGTTTCACAAATCACAAATGTTTTACACGTTTACAGGATCAAACAATATGTACTGCACATTTACTAATGGTTTTACACATATTTAAACAATGTAATAATGGATCATACTGAGACTTTCACGATCACATTTACATAGCTATAACCTTGACAAATTTCACAAGTTCAAGAATTATAGTTTTAAATACCAAAGACGAGCAACACACGTCTACATATATTAGGTTCTTAAACAAGGACGAGCAACCCACGTCCACACATGTCAGGATCTTATAATTGGCTCGTTAGCTAACACGTGTGAGACAGTACAAGTATAACGTGATTCGACGTAAGACACAGCAACACAAGTTCTATGGATTTATTGCCACATTAAATACAGAACGATAATTACAACAATCTACAATATATAACTCACGACGCTCACAACCACAATACAGCTCATAGGTCTGACGCTCAAGATATCAGTCGTTCGGCTTTCAATCACGGAGATTCACACAAACGCCTTGCTCTCATCGCACATGTCCGTCCAGTCTCCGGTCCCAGCTCGGTCTGAGCTTAGCACGCCAACTGCCCACTGCCTCTAGTGGTGTCACGTGTCCTGCGTGCGTCTGTCGTCAGCCTGACCGCTGGTCGCGTGTCAGGTAACAATCTTGTCAGCCGACAATTCTTGTCCGCCGGGTGTCGCAACGATGTTGCTGCACAGCTATACCATGTTAGGCTCTGACACTATTCTTTGCCTCCTGTATGGGCCCTAGTTACGCAGACACTTCTTTCATTATCACATGGGTTTTTCCCACAGTTGGGATGAAAAGGGCCATCTGTTTGTCTCATGGAGTTGGCTCTCTTGGTATCGTTGGACATTATTTTAAGCACAAGCAACAGTTTATCACCATGTGCATGTCAGTAAGCATGGGCAGTCTTGTAATGAGAAGAGAGGCTTAAGAAAACATTGTCATGACTGAAAAGACATCCTTATGGGCCCCAGTAACATACAGGCTTTTCTTTAATTAGTTAGTTGCAAATCCTTTACAGGACGTCACATTCAACCCCACGACTCCTATGACTTTTTGTGATTTCTTGGCAAGTTTATGTTCAGTAGTTTGCCATTGCTTTCTGAACAACCGGCACTCCTACCATTGTATTAATAACAGTGCAAAGTGGTCTGCTTCCAAGTCGCCTCAGAGCCAGCAATTCTTTCTTCTTCTTTTATTCACTAGGCAATTCTTTAATTATTACATAGGTTTTCTCTGTTAGGTTGAAAAAGGCCATGTGGCCATCCTGCTTCTATCTTGGGGTTGACTCTCTTGGAAGACACACACCACTGGTAAACCCCACCATGTGGCAGTGTGTCGTAGGATGTTATTTAGAGCACAAGCAAACGTTAATCACCACGTGCATGCCAGTAAGCAGGGGCAGTCATGTAATGAGAAGAGAGGCTTAAGAAAACATCGTGACCACTGGGCAGATCAGTGGTAGGAGAGGCAGGAGCAGACAGAGAAATGATGCTTGATGGACTAGGATGGTGGCATAAAGGAATAACGTCGATAGAATTGATTCACACTAGTGTCTGTCTAGAATACCTGTAGTGAAGGTGAAGGGAGATCTCGGCCAGTTAAAGTCCCAGGTTTGGGGAAAATTAATGAAAATAATGACTCTTCAACTCTTGCAGGGCTTTATTATTGGAGTGTCCAATGTCTTTCATTGCATACTTTCTTGAATGTACACAGGTGTTAGTTTTTATCTATTTATAACGTCTCATGAAAGTTTTCTCATGATTTCATTATCGGTTAATATGCCTGGAGATGTTGAAGTTATTACAATTTTAAAGGAATACCAAGTGCCCAGTCCCCTCATCTCCCTCCCTTCTAACCCCACCAGATTCACTTCCATTATTGGCTTATGCCAGCTTTTTTTTTTTAACAGAAAAACTTAAAAAATTAATATTGAAGTATTTTGGAATTGTTATATTTGGATCTACACATTCATATGCAGATGATTTTTATACACTTTCTGTCAAAAACTTTGTGGCAATATTAGACTGACACAATTATAAAAATAATTTTATTGTTGTCTGTTCTTGTTTGAATATAAATATAAGATATAAATGGTTTGCCTTCTTCATTTTATTACACTTATCTTTGAGAAAATATTTCAGTTGTGTTTCAAATTTATTTCATTTGCATCGTGGAAAGATTTATTTTTTGTTTAAAAGTATATTGTTTTTGTTAAGTATATGTTGGATGCAGTACTCCTATCATATTCTGCTGTTCATATTTACTTTGTCGTGTCTTCATGATCATGATTGCGGGTTGCGTACGTTAAGAAATGAAAATTGTATCGCATCTTCCGAGTACATTATTCACTGAATAAATGACAGCACAGATGAATCCCTGGTATATACCTTACAAGGGGAAACCAAGAAGATATAATAAATAAAGAGAAAAAGATTCTTCTGCACACAATAAGGTGCTCTGGAGATATGGTGCTAGGCTCAGATTTGAACCTGTTGTCTCCGAGAAGGTTAACCCGGTCAACAAATGCCCGCAGAAGTCGGATGTGTCGGCCTAACGGCGTAAGAACGCAGCTCTGCTGTAAACAGGCACAACGCAATCACGTCCAGAAAAAAAAACTCCGGATGAACGCAAAAGAAGAAGAAGAAGAACCTGTTGTGTGACACAATATTAGTACAGCTAGTTTGTTCATTTTTGTTTTGTTTAACAAAGGTTTGTTTAATATGTTATAATGTATGAATTATTATTTATCCTGTTAATTACCATCTCACTTTCCTTAAGAATCAGATTTCTATATTCATAATTAGCATTTATCCACTAAATGTAGACTGAATGTGTTAATCCACATCTTTCATTTAAAAAAGACATACAAATTTTTTTTTATGCCAATTCTTTTGTGTCCCATTTGACTTCAATTTTGGCACAACCCAACACTGTGAGTCATATTGCAGCTTGTCCTGGAGACATCGAAGTGTTTACAGGAGATGGCCCTTTACCAATGGCCATATTCGAACTGCTAGAATACATTGTCAATGAGGTAACTTAATGGAAATCCACTGCATGGTGTCCCTCAGTATTTTCATGGCTGTTTCATTTCATGACCTAGATTGGCCATGTTTTTTTCTTGTGCATATTTGTTTGAATTTATTGCAACGTCTGGGCTAAACCAAAGCAGCAAACACGAAGCTTATTTTTATTTGTCCCTTATTTGCCTGGTTGTCAGTCAGAAGTGTAGATGCACATTTGCTGTCTTTATGAGGCGTAGCTTACAGCATCATGCTAACATTAATAGCTGTGCTTCTGATTTTTCCCTATGTTGTATTTAAAGACAGATAAGCTCTGCAAAGTTTTAAAATCTGACATAGTTACATCAGTTTTCTGAATATTTTTGCTTAAGTCTGACATATATTTATAGGTCTGTCATGATTCTCTGTCAGTACGTTTTTTAGAAACTTCAATTAAAGATTATTACATAGTGCATTATAAGTATTATAGATATTTTTTCTACCTTATTTGCACTCAGATCTCCATGTTAATGGCTATGTTGAAAGTAGTAGTAAGTTGTGGACATTTTAAAATGGAGACAATAAAGAGTCAATATTTTTCATAAAGTATCTTCCGTTATAAAAGAAAACAAAGAAGAATTACATCAGTATTGTTCAGTTCAGAGTAATCTATAAATATGAACCTAAATCTCTTAATGTCATTGCCAACATTTGTCATCAAACTTGGATTTAGAAGAAAAAAAAAGTATAAAGAATGTAAGGCATACATACATAGAATATTCAGATAAGAGTTTTCATTGTCCCCTTGTGAAAATGTGTCACTGTATCAATGTTCAGTATTCTGTTTGGTGTTTCGTCTTCCATTTCTTTTTCAGCTTCACGCGCCTGCCAGTTTTTTCTATGAGCACATTGTGTTTCTACATATATATATATATATATATATATATATATATATATATATATATATATATATATATATATATATATATATATATACACACACACATTGATTTTGCTGTAATATAGGTCCCTTTTATATGGAATTAGGCACGTTGGGCATACAAGGCTAGACCCATATATTCATAGAACAAACTGCACAAAGTGGGTGATGTGGTCGGTGACTGGCTTTTACTTCCCAAGACATTTCCTGGTACCTATGTTAGGTCCACAGAGAAACCAGGCTTGTTTTCACAGTAAATGTTAACTAAACCATGTCTTTTCCCAACACATCACCATCATCTCACACAGAGAAACCAGGCTTGTATTTACAGTAAATGTTAACTAAACCATATCTCTTCCCAACACATCACCATCATCTCACACAGAGAAACCAGGCTTGTATTTACAGTAAATGTTAACTAAACCATATCTCTTCCCAACACATCACCATCATCTCACACAGAGAAGCCAGTTTTGTTTTCACAGTAAATGTTAACTAAACCATATCTCTTCCCAACACATCACCATCATCTCACACAGAGAAGCCAGTTTTGTTTTTACAGTAAATGTTAACTAAACCATATCTCTTCCCAACACATCACCATCATCTCACACAGAGAAGCCAGTTTTGTTTTCACAGTAAATGTTGACTAAACCATATCTCTTCCCAACACATCACCATCATCTCACACAGAGAAGCCAGTTTTGTTTTCACAGTAAATGTTAACTAAACCATATCTCTTCCCAACACATCACCATCATCTCACACAGAGAAGCCAGCTTGCTTGAGCTCTAGAAAGGATTTGCATCTACCAGAGTGAGATTGCTGTACACTTTTCTTTCCAACCCGGTATCAAAGTACCATATCCACAGGGAGTCAAGGGAGCTGAGTGGTCTCGAGGTATGGTGCCCGCCTCAAGTGCTGGAAGTCCCAGGTTCAAGCCCCGGTGAGGGCCGGGATTTTTTCACATGTACTTCTAGTAACAAAATTTCCCTTGGTCTCTGGGTAGTGAAATTGGACGCCCATGTGTATTGTTGCGCATGTAAAAATATCTCTTGGCAGTTGGAAATTTAAAAAAAAAAAGAGTAGCCTAACGGCGCTGCCCGGGCAAAATTTTGAGTTAAAAATCTACCCAAAGTATGTCAGGATCCTCACCAATGCTACAGAGTTCGTGCACTAGGCTGAGTTTGTCCGGACTCAGGCTTGAGTCAGGAGTAGAACGGAGCACTTATGGGTTACACCCGTGTGCCGTGATGTTGATCTGTCGACTAAACTAAACAAAACTAAACTATCCACAGGGACTGTGTTATAAAACTCTCCTGTCCCTCCTCAAGCCTTAAAGGCAGTGAGGTGTGTTAGGCCAGTACTGAAACTTTAAATCCACTTAGAGGCATATTAGGATGTAACCAGACCACGACTCAGTAAATGCTAACTAAACCCTGCCAGTCACTAATGACCACATTACCCTTGTCTCACGTTCAGTTAAGTAATAATCTTTGCTTAGTGTATAAAGCCAAAGTATTATTGCCATCAACATCAAGTGCCTTTACACTGGCATTGGGGATTATTTCCTTCCACAAGTCTCCCTAGTTCTTTTCATTAATTCCATTTATTCTTCACAATTTACATTAAATTGTATAGTGTATTTGAAAAAAAAAAAGGTAAAACTGCATATTTATACATTTTTAATCTTATAGTGACAATGTTTCTTCTTCAGTAAATATATTACTAGTTTGAATAGATGTCGTTGTTTAGACTTATCCCAAGAGATCCTATACCTCCATTTAGATGTGTGAAAACATATTTACTCCAGCATTATGGGCATTGATTTGTAATTATGGGCATTAGAAGGTGGGCATTGTGCATGGCAGACTGTGCATTATTAAACCACCTCCAAATACAACTTAATAGTTTTCCCACCTTTTTTTTATTTAATGCATGCAATACAAATTATGCAGTCGCCTATTTTCAGGGATTATAAATTAGTTTTCTGTTTACTTTTAGGTTATTATTTTGTTTGTTTCATTTGTTGTCAAATTGTTTGTACAGGTAATGTAACCTGTTGTTATGTCTCATTGTGCCACAAAACTAGTATATGTGAAGGCACATTATCTCACATAAATGTATTTATATATATGTGTGGGTGTTTGTGTGTGGTGTGCATGCATGCACATATGCATACATTCCATTGGCACCTTGCCGTCTTGACAGATGATAGTTTGTGCTTTAAAAAGGCATAATAACTTTTAACTATGGCAGTAGCGAGTGTGACTGATAAGGCCAATTTGCGCTGTAAATGTCCGTTCACAGTGGGTGCATGTGAACACGTGGTCATTTCCACCATCATGCACCATCTTACGTCTCAAACGCTTGGTGTGTGACTTTTCTGCAATAATTTTCTCCTTTGACTTTATTCCATTTCTGATATTTGCCCTCCATGCAACACGTTCAGCGGCGACTTGCTCCCAATGTGCATTATCAATGCCTGTATCAATCATGTCCCGCTTACACACATCTTTGTATCGTAGTAGAGGCCGACCCTGAGATCTCTTACCCATCTGTAATTCACCAAAAAAGATATCCTTTGGTATTCTACCATCATCCATCCTCCTAAGATGTCCTATCCATCTAAGTCTACGAAGACTGAGCATGGAATAAACTGTCACACAACTTGATCTTTCCAATACTTCAGTATTTGTGATTTAGTCTTGCCACTTAATACCAAGAATTCTTCGCAGACACCGCATATGAAAGCTGTTTAAATTGTTCTCTTGGTGTGAGTAAGTTGTCCAGGTTTCACTGCCATAGAGAAGAGTACTAAGGACACAGGCTTGATAGACAAGGACTTTTGTTTTGGCAGTAAGCTTCCTGTTCTCCCAGACTCTTTTTCTTAACCTGTTCATTGTTGTTGCTGCCTTACCAATCCGGATGTTGATTTCCTGATCTAGGGATAATTTGCTATTTACCACTGATCCTAGATATGTAAAATGGTTTACAATCTCTAGTTCGGCGTCGTCAATAAAGATTGATGGTACCCCAAGTGCACCTTGTGACATAATCTGTGTCTTCTTTTTGCTAATTGTTAAACCAAATTCAGAACAAGCATTGGAGAATGCAGATAGTAGACATTGCAATTCTTCCTCAGAGTGGGTCGTAACTGCAGCATCATCTGCAAAAAGCAACTCTCTGATCAGTACCCTCCTAATTTTGGTCTTGGCCTTCAATCTCTGAGCATTGTAGAGGCCGCCATCTGAGCGTGAGTGAATGTATATACCACCATCCTGATCACGAAATGCATATTTCAGTAGAAGTGAAAAGTATATTCCAAAGAGGGTGGGAGCTAGTACACAACCTTGCTTAACTCCAGTCTTGATTTCAAATTCTTCAGAAGTTGCACCATCAAACTTGATTATACCCTTCATGCCTGTGTGGAACGATTCCACAATGGACAGAAGAGTTGGTGGGCAGCCAATCTTCTTTAGTGCCTTGAACAGACCCTCACGACTGACCAAATCAAATGCCTTTGTGAGGTCGATGAAGGCAATAAACAGTGGTTGATTCTGTTCACGGCATTTTTCTTGCATTTGTCGCAATGAGAATATCATATCAGTGGTAGACCGGTTCTGTCGAAAGCCACACTGTGATTCGGGGTAGACTTGATCTCCTAGGACTTGAAGTCTGCGCAGAACAATTCTGGCAAATACTTTTCCAACAATACACAGAAGTGAGATACCCCTATAGTTGTTGCAGTCGCTCCGATTGCCCTTGTTCTTGTACAGTGTTATGATGCTTGAATCTTTGAAATCCTGTGGGACTTGTCCTTCACGCCAGCATAGCTCTATTAGCTGGTGGATCTGTATAGTGAGTGTGTCTTGCCCACTCCTGATAACCTCTATTGGAATCCCATCCTTACCTGGAGCCTTGCCAGATGCAAGTTCATTTATAGCACACTTAACTTCTGTTATGGTGGGAAGTGTGTCCAGGTGGTCAAGAGTTGGTAGAGCCTCTATGGCGTTGAGGGCATTATCCGCTAGTTTGGTATCACTTGAGTAAAGCTCCAAATAGTGCTCTACCCATCTGTCCATCTGCTGTTTCTTATCAGTGATGACTTCTCCAGTCAAGGTTTTCAATGGTGCACTTCTTTTGATCACTGGACCACAGGCTTTCTTTATTCCTTCATACATGCTTCTTATGTCTCCCTTATCACTTGCGATTTGAATGGACTCACATAACTTGATCCAATAATCATTTGCACACTGCCTGGCAGCCTTTTGCACATCCTTCCTAGCTTGCCTTAGCTCACTCAGAGTGTTACGCGTTGGTCTTTCCTTGTTTCTTAAGAGAGCTTTCTTCTTCTTATCAATCAAGGGCTGCAGAGTCTCGCTGTTGGCCGCAAACCAGTCCTGCCTCTTATGATCCACAGTGCCGTAAACCCTTACGGCAGTTTTACAAAGAGTTTCCGTAATTTGACCCCACTTTTCATTTACTGTACAATTTTCTGGTGTATCAGTGAAAGCGTCTTCAAGTTGCTGTTGAAACTGAAAGCACTTTTCAGGATCATGAGTGTTAATAATATTAATCCTGGGGCTAGATTTGTGTTTAGCTGTGTAGATTTTCTTTGGTCTCAGTCTAACCCTTGCAACAACCAAAGAATGATCCGTATCACAGTCAGCACTGTGGTAACTACGAGTCAATGATATATGGTTCAGATGTTGTCTCCGTGTGATGATGAAGTCCAGCTGGTGCCAATGGCCGGATCTTGGATGTTTCCATGTGACCTTATGCATCTCTTTTGTTTTAAAAAAAGAGTTTGTAATACATAGGTCATTACTGGTGCAATGCTCCAGCAGCCTTTGCCCATTTTCATTCATGCGACCGATGTTGTATTTTCCAAGGCACACTGGCCATGAACTCGAGTCCTTGCCCACACGAGCATTGAAATCACCGAGCATATAAATGTAGTCGGATTTTGGAACTGCCTTGATCACAGAGTCTAACTCCTCATAGAACAAATCCTTCACATCATCAGAGGAATCGAGTGTCGGTGCATATGCAGTAATAATGGTGGCAAACCCACAAGAGGTTGCCAAGCGCAGGGATAATAGTCTTTCATTTCCTCCTGCTGGAATTTCAATCATTCCCAGTAGCGAATTCTTCACTGCAAAGCCCACACCGTGTTGCCTTTTTTCTGCCTGCCCTTTACCCTTCCAGAAAAAGGTGTAGTTGTTTTCCCTGAGTGACCCTTCCTCAGCGAGGCGAGTCTCCTGCAGGCCAGCAATATCAATGTTAAGACGATTGAGTTCGGCATCAATCACAGCCGTTTTTCTCACATCGTCAATATTGGTCAAGTCAGTGGAAAATCCTGGACACATGGTTCTCACGTTCCAGGTTGCAAGGCGTAGCTTGAGGTTTCTATTTATATTTTTGTTTGTACCTGGTGCATTGGTTTTACAGCCTGCGATTCAGATTTTGTCCTAGCCCCAAGCACGCATTGAAGCAGGCAGGCTGTGGCGGATCAGCACCCAATTGGCTGGGGGCTGCCCAGCTTGAGGCGGGCGGTAGCTGATCAGTGACACCTATAGGTGTCTCCCACCGTCAGAGGCAACGCGTGGCGCCCCATGTCTACGCCAACTGACAAGGACTTATAACCCATAACAGTTGCCTCTCGCTTTGATTCCGAGACCAGTTAAGACCAGGGATGGAGTTATTGCCTCTCCATAGCACAAAGCCTGGGCTAAAATATAGAGATCATGTGTTGCCCATGCAGCATGATCCCTCTCTCGGCCTGCCTAGTTCACTCCATAGGAAAGGTAACACCCCTACATCTGGAACAAGACAAGCTGCAGAAGCTGCCGGATCAGCAAAGCAATGCTCTAAATGTCTGCCTGTCGGAGCTTCGATCCTAGACCAGTCGCCAACCAAGGCTTAGGGCCTGGTCTGCCCTGCCATGACAATTTTGTCTTTAGCTTGCATTTCCTCGCACCAGGGTAAGGCTTGTACCCTCCCAATTGCGCTCTTCCGCCCGAAGCCGTTGGCACAATGTGGGGTGTCGGGTTTGGTAAGCGCCGCCCAACGTTCGGCGCTAACAGAAACCAGGTAGTACCGTCTACTGTTATACGGTAGCTCAGTCATATCTGACTAAGACCTGACTTATATGCATACTATCTATGCATACATAGGCATATATAATATATATATATATATATATATATATATATATATATATATATATATATATATATATATATATATATATATATTATTATTACTAGGGAAATAGGTATTGGTCAGAAAATTTATGTTGTTAAGTGTTTCATTAATTATGTCCATTGTTATGCCAGAATTACTTGATATTTCATAAATATAGACATCATTGAAGCCTCCTATTGTAATAAATAAATATATATATATATATATATATATATATATATATATATATATATATATATATATATATATATATATATATATATATATCATGTTCCATGCCGGAAAGTGTGGGCGGTCATGACTTGCCATTTCACTCGATCACCAGTGTCGTGGATCAGCTCAGTGTTCCTGTCTTGTCCATGCTATGTGGCCAAGCCATCCAGGTATTTTCCTCTCGGTCTGCCTCTTGGTCTGTTTCCTTCGATCTTGCCAGTTGTCACCAAGTTCTCCAATCCATTTCTTCTCATAACATGTCAAAAAATTTTTGACTGTCTATATATCCTAGTGCGAGGGAAATGCAACCTAAAGACTTAAATGTCATGGCAGTATAGACCAGGCCTTAAGCCTTGGTTGGCAGCTGGTCTTGGATCGAAGCTCCGACAGGTAGTTAGAGCATTGCGTTGCTGATCCGACAGCTTCTGCAGCATGTCTTGTTCAAAATGTGCTATAGAGAGGCATAACTTCATCCCTGGTCTCAGAAATGGGTTGTGGTTATTCTGCCTGTTTTGAAGCACAATGTAACAAAATATTGTCTGTCAAGATGGCAAGATGCCAGTAGTGTATATACAAGGGTGAGTCAGTAAGTAAGTCACACAGTTCTGTGGGATGGCAGGTAAATGTAGTTGGTGTTTTCTACAGGTGTCATTAGGTGACAGCAACATTGAACATTATATTCCTGTTCGTCAGGTGGCGCTAGGTGTCTCATGCGCAGAGCAACATGCTGTTGTGCGTTTTTTTTTTATTTGTGGGCTAAAGGACTGCCTGCAAAGGACATTCATAAGAAAATGCTTCCTGTTTATGCTGAGAAATGTTTGTCTCGTAAAGCGGTGCATAGCTGGGTAGAAAAATTTTCTCAAGGACGCTCTAAACTTGTTGATGAAATCCGATCTGGTCGTCCTGTTGAGATTGATCTTAGGAACTGACATCACAGTATTCGGGGCATTACCATAAGCGCTCCGTCCCCATCCTCAGCAGCCAGCGAAGAGTTCCAACACCAATAGTACCAGTAGCAATCTGATTATATGTCCGTCTCGCCTTTCCTCTGAGCGTCGAGCGTCAGCCAGATCCTCTCGTCACTCCTCGCTGTCTCATTCTTGCCAGACCATGGTGATCCATTTGCTCCTCCGAGGTGTACACATGCTCCCACACGGCCTCAACCACGTCTCCTTGTCATGCATCAATACTCCAAGTTTTGCAGAGCCAGCCAATCTGTCCGCCTGTTCATTCCCCAGCACACCGTCATGCCCCGGAGAAAAGATCCAGGCGATGCTTGCCACCCGTGACCTCCGAAGTAAAGCAAGCCACTCTGCCCGAAGCTTGCCTGTCCTCACCTTCCTCAGCATGCTTTCAGAGTCAGTTACAATCACGATGTGTGTGTGTCATATTCTCCATCCAGCAGAAAGCTGCACTGACCGCCTCCACCTCCATTCTTAAGCTAGATGTTGCGATTGCAACAGAAGCATCCATGCAGCGGGTGGAGGAGATGATTAGAGGTGACAGGCGAGTAACGATGTACTCTGTAGCATCTACAATAGGGTGCTCACATGGTTCAGCTTACAGCATAATGCATGATCAATTGAAATTTAAGAAAGTGTGCTCAAGATGGGTACCCAGACAATTGAAGGAGGAACACAAAATGAACGGATTTGGCCTGTCCTTGTATCATCTCTGTCGATACAAAGATGAAGGAGAAGACATGCTGAACAGGATTGTTACTGGGGACGAATCATGGATGCATCACTACCAGCCCAAATCAAAGCGTGCTTCAATGCAATGGAAACATCCTTCTTCGCCTTGTGTCCAAAAATTCAAGGTTACGCCAGCGGCAGGGAAGGTTATGCTGATAGTGTTCTGGGATTGTCAAGGAGTGCTTTTAACCAATTTCAAGAAGAAAGGTGACAATGTGAATTCTGGATCATACTGTGAAGTTCTATCGATGCTTCATGATGCAATTCGAAGAAAACGTCCAGGAATGCTGACTAGAGGAGTGTTGCTTCTTCATGACAATGCCAGACCACATACGGCTCGACTAACTCAGGAGAAAATTAACCAACCAAGGTGGGAAGTTCTGGAACGTCCACCTTACAGCCCCAACTTAGCTCCTAGTGATTTCCACCTTTTTTGGTCCACTGAAAACCCACTTTGGCGGGAGACATTTCGCGAATGACACCAAAGTTGAATGTGAAGTGAAACCTTGGTTTAGAAAACAGAACACGCAGTTCTATGCAGCCGGTTTGGGAGGACTGATAAAACGATGGGATAAGTGCATCAATGTTGGTGGAAATTATGTTGAGAAATAAAGGGACAATGTATGTATAAAAATAAACTGGTTTCAAGTTATTTCTCTACAGCCATTTTGACTTACTTATTGACTTCCCCTATATATATATATATATATATATATATATATATATATATATATATATATATATATATATATATATATATATATACATCACACTAGCTGACCCGGCCCTTCTTCGCCCAGTCCCTGGAGGGGATCTATCTATCTATTAGTCTGACTGTCTGCCTGCTTGTTTGTCTGTCTGTCTGGCTGACCCGGCCCGGCTTCACCCAGTCCCTGGTGGGGAGCATCTCATTTAATTCATATAAGTAGTCATATAAGCTCCCGTTCCCGACTGTCTGTCTGTCTGTCTGTCTGTCTGTCTGACCCAGCCCGGCTTCACCCAGTCCCTGGTGGGGAGCATCACATTTAATTCATATACGTAGTCATATAAGCTCCCGTTCCTGACTATCTGTCTGTCTGTCTGTCTATCTGTCTGTCTGCCTGACCCGGCCCGGCTTCACCCAGTCCCTGGTGGGGAGCATCTCATTTAATTCATATAAGTAGTCATATAAGCTCCCGTTCCCGACTATCTGTCTGTCTGTCTGTCTATCTATCTGACCCGGCGTGGCTTCGCCCAGCTCCTGGCGGGGAGTGTCTCATTAAATTCACACAGTAACTTAAAAGAATGTCCTTCCACACACCATCCATTATTTTTAATGAAAACTGTTTTTAATCACCTACATGACTGTAGATAACTTCTTTAAGCATAAAAAGATGAGTTACAATGTTATGCATTATGCATTATTTTTATGAAAACTTTGAAAATGCCTTAAAGATTATATCATTATTTATTATAACTCATATGCCTGTAAATAACTATAGACAAAGAGTTTATAAATCTTTGAAAACGATGCAACAATATGACTATAAAGTATATAGAAATGTTATTAAAAGTTATGCCCCTTGAAATAACTTTTCTACAGTTAAGTCCCCTTGCTATATAGAAATTATAATGAAATATTAAATTTTAGTAAGTAAGTAGCCGATTTTACACTAAAAAACTATGACAGAAAGTTGCACAGGAATGAAAAGAAGACGTGTAGAAAATTTCATCTCAATCGGATGGACCGTTCGCGAACGCATAAAGTACGGACGGACACACATCGCCTTTTATATATATATATATATATATATATATATATATATATATATATATATATATATATATATATAGTTTGGCAAAATACATTTCTCTTGTCAGTTTTTGCACAGTGTTCAGTAAACATCACTTCCATGCTTTTTTTGTGTTTGAATATGACTGACATATTTGAGCAGCCACGTTTATTTTTAAGTTGCTTTCTGTAAATTTACCCTTTTCTGTTTGTGTTAAATGGTGAGTGTCAATCACAGTGCTTATGAGCATACTTACCCCACGTTCTCACATTTAACTGTTTTAGTGCCGAAGAATCGCTAAATGTGACTTCCCATTTGAACAGAAGGACGATATATCGCCATAGTAGGATTATCTACTAGGGGGACTGAGTGGTCTCAAGGTATGGTGTCCGCCTCAAGTGCTGGAGGTCCCGGGTTCAAGCCCCGGTGAGGGCCGGAATTTTTTCACGTTGACTTCTAGTAACATTTCCCCTGGTCTCTGGGTAGTGAGATCGGATGCCCATGTGTATTGTTGCGCATGTAAAAAATTTCGAATTAAGAATCTACTCAAAGTATTTCAGGATCATCGCCCGTGCTACAGAGTTTGTGCACGGAGCTGAGATTCTCCGGACTCAGGCTTGAGTCAGGAGTAGAACGGAGCACTTATGGGTTACACCCGTGTGCCGTGATGTTGATCCATTGACTAAACTAAATTAAACTAAGGTCATCATGTTTTTTTGTTTTGTTTCTTGGTATCTTCCACAATTTCAATGCTCAGTGAACGGAAATTTACATTATAAAACTTGTTCATTTTGATTGTGTACCATATCTGGTCCAAACCTACATTTTCTTTGGCACTGAATCAGTTAACTATTGTTTCAGCCATTTTAATGTTATCCTTTGAAATTATATGTTTTTTGCCACTTCCTGTTAATTATCTTTAGTTATTTTACTAGGTTATTTTGTTTGGGTGGTTGTTTATTATTAATTTGAGATGTGCCTGCGTCCCCCCTTGTTGGTTGGAGACTTGCAGCTTTCAGTGTGCCTGCATCTGTAACCAGCTGGGTTGTCTTCTTTTGCATTTTTTTAGGCACCAGCTTTAACTTAATGGCACCAGAGAATGGGGTAGCTGCTGAGGCACCGCAAACTATGGCCATATTTGAGCTTTTAGATTACATTGTGAATGAGGTATGTGACATGTGGGTGTGTTCATGAACATAGATGAAATGTCAGCTTTCTACAGACCACAAACTAATGCTTCAGCAATTTACCGCTTGTAGGAGCGAGTTTCATAACAAGAGTAACATTTCAGGCCAGAGCTTTGTAACGAAAATAACATTTTAGAATGGAGCTTTGTAACAAAAGTAACAATTTAAAATGGGGTTTTGTAATAAAATAACACTTTAGAATGGAATATTATAACAAAAGTAACATTTTAGGGTGGAGCTGTATAATGAAAGTAACATTTTAGGATGGAGCTTTGTAACAAAAGTAACATTTTAAAAACAGAGCTTTGTAACAATAGTAACATTTTAGAATGAGCTTTGTAACAAAAGTAACATTTTAGAATAGAACTTTATAACAAAAGTAACATTTTAAGATAGAGCTTTATAACCAAAGTAACATTTGCAGAATGTTTGGCGGTAACTGATGATCCGGGAATGACTGTGGCTCATGGCACTTGTCACCATTAGGTTGTCTTTGAAATGATGTTCAAGGAACGGGATTAATTCTGCCTCTTGCGTGTTCCCTAGTGAAACTGGCATGAGCTTATGTATGGAATAAATGTGAAAAGGAATGATGCTAGTTGATCCCACTGTCAAATGTCATAACCTAGTATATGTGAATTTATATGGCAGTATCGCCATGAGATTATATTCACCTTATATTAAGATACACCAATAGAAAATATTACTATGGAAATGTATACCTTAAAATTACTTGATGCTTTAATACTGAACTCCGAATAGGGAACAAACTGCGTTAATATTTTAATTTATTTTTGTTTCAAACATTTATCTTCTTTAGTTACAGGCAGTCATTACTCTACCACTCTCTGTCCCAGAAGTTACTCTACCACCCTTTGTCCCAGACAGTCATTATTTTACCACTCTCTGTCCCAGACAGTCATTACCATTCTCTGTCCCAGAGTTGTTACTTTATCATCCTCTGTCACAGTAATTACTTTATCACACTGTCCCAAACAGTCCATGCTTTACCACTCTCTGTCCCAGGCAGTCATTATTTTACCACTCTCTGTCCCAAACAGTTGTTACTCTACCACTCTCTGTCCCAGAAAGTTGTTACTTTACCACTCTCTGTCCCACCAGTTGTTACTTTACTACTCTCTGTCCCAGACAGTTGTTTCTTTACCACTCTCTGTCCATAACAGTTGTTAATCCACCACTCTCTGTCCCAGACAGTCGTTACTTTACCACTCTCTGTCCCAGACAGTCATTACTTTACCACTCTCTGTCCCAAACAGTTGTTACTCCACCACTCTCTGTCCCAGGTAGTCATTACTTTACTTCTCTCTGTCAGACAGTCCTTACTCTACCACTCTCTGTCCCAGACAATTGTTGCTCTACCACTCTCTGTCCCAGACTCTACCACTCTCTGTCCCAGACAATTGTTATTCTACGACTCTCTGTCCCAGACAATTGTTACTCTATCACTCTCTGTCCCAGACAGTTGTTACTCGATCACTCTCTGTCCCAGACAATTGTTATTCTACCACTCTCTGTCCCAGACAATTGTTACTCTACCACTCTCTGTCCCAGACAATTGTTACTCTACCATTCTCTGTCTCAGACAATTGTTACTCTACCACTCTCTGTCCCAGACAATTGTTACTCTATCACTCTCTGTCCCAGACAGTTGTTACTCGATCACTCTCTGTCCCAGACAATTGTTATTCTACCACTCTCTGTCCCAGACAATTGTTACTCTATCACTCTCTGTCCCAGACAGTTGTTACTCGATCACTCTCTGTCCCAGACAATTGTTATTCTACCACTCTCTGTCCCAGACTATTGTTACTCTACCACTCTCTGTCCCAGACAATTGTTACTCTTAAATCTCTGTCCCAGACAATTGTTACTCTACCACTCTCTGTCCCAGACAATTGTTACTCTATCACTCTCTGTCCCAGACAATTGTTACTCTACCACTCTCTGTCCCAGACAATTGTTACTCTACCACTCTCTGTCCCAGACAATTGTTACTCTACCACTCTCTGTCCCAGACAATTGTTACTCTATCACTCTCTGTCCCAGACTATTGTTACTCTACCACTCTCTGTCCCAGACAATTGTTACTCTACCACTCTCTGTCCCAGACAATTGTTACTCTATCACTCTCTGTCCCAGACAATTGTTACTCTACCACTCTCTGTCCCAGACAATTGTTACTCTACCACTCTCAGTCCCAGACAATTGTTACTCTACCACTCTCTGTCCAAGACAATTGTTACTCTACCACTCTCTGTCCCAGACAATTGTTACTCTACCACTCTCTGTCCCAGACAATTGTTACTCTACCATTCTCTGTCTCAGACAATTGTTACTCTACCACTCTCTGTCCCAGACAATTGTTACTCTACCACTCTCTGTCCCAGACAATTGTTACTCTACCACTCTCTGTCCCAGACAATTGTTACTTTATCACTCTCTGTCCCAGACAGTTGTTACTCTACCAGTCTCTGTCCCAGACAATTGTTACTCTACCACTCTCTGTCCCAGACAATTGTTACTC